>CAEGAD010097426.1:0-42230 GCA_903067055.1 Poeciliopsis paucimaculata
ATTACATCATTTCCATTAAATCAGTGTAAAAAGGTCTTCAAACAATATTATCGTTTATCGCAATAATTTTTGAGACAATTAATCACTCAGGAAAATTTGGTATCGTGACGCCTAGCTGCACCATACCTGACTAGAATAATTAGGTCATTAAGGCTCTGGAGAGCTGATCTACACAAGGAGGAGGTAATTAAGCCATTTCATTCCAGTGTTTTGTACCCGTGGCACATCTTAAAAACTGCAGGACGGTGCGGCCCTTGAGGGCTGGAGTTTGACACTTCTGCCTGAGAGGATAGCTCCATGTTGCCCCCACCCCCAAAAATTACTTGTATTAGGAAAAATCTAAAATTAACATTACAGCTCACCTGTTATGGACCAATATTTATACATATGAAAGAACTGCTCTCTTCAAGAAAGTTGCTGCCCTGGGCAACTGCCCCATAAGCCCTTTATAAAGTCTGGCCCAGTCTGTAAAGCGACACATATCATTCATATCTCACCTCTACTCAACAGAACACATTTGATTTAGTCAAACGTCTTAAAAAGAGAGTTTTGACGGTTCGGTTTTCTTCCCTCCAGTTCCGACTCTGCTCCGGAGAAAGACGCTCCCCCAAAGAAGACCAGACTTTCCAGGACTTTATCGGACACCCCGTCCTCGGAGTCGACGCCATCTCGTCCAGCATCCTGTCAGTCCCCTCAGAGGGCGCCCCTCAGCCCGCACACGTCGGGCTCCGAAGACTCCGTGTTTAGTCCGGCTCCGTCACAGGGTTTTTCTGCGGATTCCCCCAACCCGTCTCCTCTGTCACCGATCTGCCATTTTTCTTATGGAGAGAACTCTCATCAAGCGGAGGGAGGAACACCGGACGAGTCGCACTATCACAGTCTTCACAGCGGCAGAGGTGGAGTCAGCCAGATGCCCAGCGAAGGAGATGGCTCGGCGTTCGAGGAATCCCTCCATCTTAACAGAGGCGCTGCCCGCGAGACGACCGATTGCGGGAACGTGGCGTTTCGTGACGAAAAGACGGCAGCAGAAGACGGCAGAGTCTGCTGCAGGAAGCCCAGAGGTAACAAGGCGCAGATGAGGCAGCCTCCTTCTGGTTCCTGCTCTTTCGACAGCCTGGAGGAGAGTCCTCTGGTTCCCATGGTGCTGTACGTGCACCGGGTCAACAGCCTGGTGCTGGCTCTGCTGGTAGAACCTCGATTCATGGGCGACTCTGCCTCCATGGAGGAAGTGGTGAGGAAAACAACTTCTATACGTAGATAGCATTCTCAAGCTTTTCCTGACATTATACTGACTCTGTCTTTGTGGCCCGTGTCCAGAACCACAGCAGCCTGGCTTCGCTCAACGGACTGGAGGCCCACCTCAGGGCCATATCTCCGCCGGCCCCAGGCGCTGCGGGGCCTTATTTATTCGCCCATTACGACTCCGTCCAGAGCACTCTGACAAGTAAGACTCGCGCTCCCATTTTCCCGGTTTGAACTTTTTCTGCCAGAGCAAGCACAAGCCGGGATCTGAGGAGGGACTCTTGTCTTTGAATGAGTTAACAGCTAATTAGTAAAACTGTGATCAGCATTCCTTTGTGCAGCAGACATACTCAGGCCGGGTTAATGGTCCTGTGTCATTGTGTGTCTCTGCAGCCAACGTGTCTGGCCGACCTGGGGGAGCCCCGGAGCATCCCTTTGTCCGAGCCACATCGCTTCTCCACTCGCATTTCTTTGACACTGAGACTCTGCAGGAGGCTATTATCAGGTCAGCACAGCTGAGGTCGGGGGAGGGGAGGAGTTTTTTTGGGGGTTTTTTTGTCAGGTTCTCCATGTTTAACATTCATGATGTACATTTTTTAACGCTTTGTATTAATGGGGGAGCATCATGTGAAATTGACTTTTTAGAGCTTTACATTGTGTTGTAATGTTCTTCCTTCATCTGCTGAGTCATTAATGCATATTTGAGAAATCTTTTAATCTCCATGGCAACCATTCAGCTGTGTAAAGCGCCTGGGTGAGTCTAGCGCCACCTTCAAGGCGCAGCTCCTCTTCAGAGCTGCAGTTTCCAAGCAGCCGTCAAGCTGCCGCCTCCCCACTCAGCTCCTTCAGACTAGCCAGCAACAATTAGCAACACCTGGTGAAACGGCATCTGCTGAGCTCATTATAGGAGCTACTAGTCAGTGAAACGCTGGTAGAAACGTCAACAGGTTAACAGAGGAAAGATGTTGTGATGACCTCGTGAAGGCTGAGTTTTTAAAGAGACAAAGACCCAATTTCAAGGTGTTGAATACAAAGTAAAATTTATTTTAAGTCATATTTGATATATAGAGCATTTTTTTATCACAACTGAGGTAACATAGCTGCTTAATTATGCTATAAAATGGCACTTATGTGCCTGGAAAATACACAATATTGCCCCTTTACTTTTAAAGTTGCAAGCAATAGCTTTGCTTCCACATGCTGAGGGTTTTATTGGTTCTTTTACTCATCGTCACCACAGGAGCGCCGGCACAGCTGTGTATGGCACCCGCAGCGTGGCGCAGGAGACCTACTTCCAGCAGCACGGCGGATCCATGAGGAACTCGGGCATTCCCAACCAGCAGGACAGCGCCTTCTCGCTGCCCAGCAAGGCCCGGCACAGACTCCTCAAACACGGGGTCAACCTGCTGTGAACGGACGGCAGGATTCAGAACTTCATTTAACAAACAAACAAATAAAGTGAAAAAGAACCCACTTAAGGATTTTAATAAAATTTATTCTTTCGTTCCTGCTAAACTTCACCTGAACACACTGACTATTCTACGGTAAGTCGCACTTTGTTTCCAAACGTCATTACTGACTTAAATAAATAGGAAAGCTAACAGTGCCTTTTTCTCTCTTTTTTTTTTTTTTTTTTTCACATAGCAGTCTATAATGCAATGGTTTAGATCAAAGCATAGTCAGGTTTTAAAATGGTCTAGTCAAAGTCTGACCAAGAAGACATCGCGAAATGTTCATTCTTAAGAAGCTGGAAGAGACATTCTAGAGCAAACGCTTTCCAGCATTGGTTCATTGTGACAAAATGCCAGAAAAGTCAAGAGGTGTGAATACTTTTGCAAGTCGCTGTCGGCTTTCAGTCTCAGTTTGGGTAATTTATACATCGTTTTACTGTAATATGTGGGCTTAGTATACGTAAGCTCTTATAGAATCTGTTTACACACTGTACACACGCTCCATTCTCATGCTGGCTATATTTTCTGTTTTGCAGCAAATTATGTTGCTCCTGTATTATTTCTTTTTCTTCTCACAAGATGAAAAAGCAACGGTATGTTTATAATCGTGTTGCTTTAACGGATATCGTACATTTGTGTTTATTGGTAATAAAAACGTCAAGTATTTCCCAGATCTTCTCGCTGTTGTTTTTATTTAAGTGAGGCACTGTGAGGAGTTACAGTAAATGGCGCAGACTTCAGGCTTTGTGTGAGGAGCTTTTGTCTCTTCATGTTGAGAGCTGCAGGGGGTAAAATTTGAGACGACCCTCAAATTTTACCCCCATTTTTTTCCCTCCTCGTTTATTTTCCCCAAGAATTCTAAAAAAAAATTCAATAAAATAAAAAGTGCAGCAGCAGTATGTGTAATAACCAAACACTGATGTGTGAATTTACTTTTTTGTTCTGCTTTCAGCCCCAGTGCCGTGTCGGGTGTTTTAATGTGCCGTAAACAAGCCTGCTCCAATCGCGCGCTGATTATGGTCATTAGCTGATTGGCTGAATTTGAATGGACCCGGTCGGCGCGCTTTGGGGCGCCTCATTATGCAGGCGCATTAGAAGGAAGCAGCGGGGGTCAAATGGGTAGTTAAGGCGCAGGGACAAAAAGAGAGAGAGAGAGAGAGAGAGAGAGGGGCAGGTACCGTGAGGAAGGTCGGGATTCAAATTCTAAGTAACGAGCTGCGTCCATTGTCAGTGGGGTATATAGCGCGGGGAGAGAAGTCACGGTTCAAAAACCAAAAAAAAAAAAGCGCAGAGATTTCAGCGTGTCATCATGGCTGCTTCGAGCTGCACGTGGATCGTTTCTGTCATCATCTTACTCACGAGCGATGCCGGAGCTTCAGGTCGCGCAGTGGACTCGTTCGGGTTTCCGTTCCAGCCTCCCGGAGCCCGAGATGGACCCTTTGGAGAGGTTTTACGCACGGCCGGAGTGAGGCGGTGGAGGCGCGCGGTGGCCGCCGAGGCGCGCGGGGGCCGCTGCGCGGAGCTGAGAGCCACCTGGCTGGAAAACACGCGGCCAGCTCCCGAGCGCGGAGGCACCGTGCTGCAGCTGCGCTTGCGGCCCTTTTCCCCCGGAGCGTCGCGAGGTCTGGTGTTTCCCGGGAAACCGCTTTTCGGCTTCATCCGGCGGGTTTACCGCTGCTGTCAGGAGGGAGCGGGCTGCAGGAGTGTCAAGGGGATCCAGAGCAGACTGAGAGGAGGTGAGGAAACCCGGTCAGCGACCTTTTAAATACTTCCGGTTCTTGCTTATAGTTGGACCCAAACAGTTTAGAGAGACAAGTTAATCTGGTTTTGATTTTTGGCCTGTTGACGGAGTACCCGGAGAGAACCCAATCATGCACAGAGAGAACATACGAGCTCCTCTGGGCCCTTCCTCCTGCCAGGAAGCGGCTCCGCTGTGCAGCTTCCTGTCCAGATTTTATTTAGGGCTACATTTTTTTTAAAAAAAGAAAAAAAAAAACCCGAAATAAGTAAGGATGGGGCGCCTCCACAAAATGATTATTTTTTTTTTTTTGACAGAATTTCAAATTTACGTCTATTGAGTAGCAATAGTAAAAAAAAAAAAAAATCTTCCCGACTACCCTAAAACAACCCTGATTTAATTTAGCACGTTTTATTACATGAGATTTAGAAATACTGCAGCTTTCCTCATTTTTGACCCAAATTTGTGAACCTGGTTTCAGGCTGAGTGATATTTAGGAAGCTTAAAAATAAAGAGCAGATATTTAAATCAATGACCATAACTGCAGTGAAGGATTTAGTCAAGACTTAACAAGAGTTATTTTATTGCTTATTTTATGGAGTACACACACTCCAAAGTGCAGCTGATTTGCATGTCCTACATTAATAAAAATGCAGCAATACTAAAAAATGTCATATGAGCCTTTGAGTTTTATACAAGGTGTTGGAGTGTTTGTGAGACATGTGTTCATTACAAAAGGATCCTGAATCTTTGTCCCCCCCACCCCCAGCTCTGGAGCCTTGGAGCCCTGGGCTAGTGCCACTATAAGGTCTGAGCCAGATCTCAGTCCTAACATTTGAAATGCAAATGTGGTCATTTTTAGGTCCAGCTGAGAACCACACTGACTCTGTGTTACAGTTAAGAGTTTAGTTTTTATTTGTATGCAGAAAATGTAACGCATCATTTATACTAAGCTTAAAGGCAAGACACCAGAGAGGCGTTGCGAAAGAGGAAATGATGCGTGGCCACCACATGTGAGGAAGACGCAGACCGAATAATGGTGAGCTCATAAATGCCACGAGTTGGTTTTGAGTAAGAAGAACCAAACGTGAAGCGGTGCTCTAGATGTCGAGGCCCTGATTACTGCGGCTGGGAAGATGACTATGTCATCGGCATACAGAGGAATCCTAGCCGGGTCTGACGTTCTCTCTATAAATTATTCAGGTTTCCAGTAGAGATGAACAAGGATGTTAAAACATCAACACAGGGTGTGGGTGTAATCATTTCCCCTCTGCTTAATTAACGTAATTAGAAAGATAATAAATCAATTGCATTGATATCATTTGGAAAGAATAGAAATTGTGACAAGTAAAAATTAGCTGCATAAATATGCATAATGTGAGACATAGTTGGATTCTTTAACCTTTTGTTTGTTCAAAATAAACATTTCACTTCAGAGACTGATGGATGGACAGGATGGAGTTGATAGAAATATTTATTGGGTCAAGAGTTTCTTCCGCTGTTATTTTGCGGATCAGAAGCTTGAAATTCGTGGGAATTCATGGCTTAGGTTTTTGGCAATCCTTTCAACATTGTGATCCTTCCTGCTGCACATTTTCCCACCTCGCTTTTCCGTTGGAATAAAATCCTGGACCGAATGCTCTGCTCCCTCCAGCTGCAGGTGTGGAGTTCGTCCTCACCAGGGAGGTCTTGGCGACGACAGCCTCCAGAGCCGAGCTTCATCTGCAGCTTTCCAACCCGCGGCGTCTCGACATCAGCCCGGTCATCCCCTTCATGGCGAAGAGGAACTTACCGACAAGGTATAAAAAAATGACTCTCCCTGTTTTAGATGGGATTCCACACCTTTAGAAAAAGGAACAAACTGATCCTGGGAGTGACGTTTCTTTGCACTGCAGGTACAGCGTAGCGTCACATGGGGCCGCAGTGGAGCTGAGAGTGGACCTCCTGTTCCTCCTCCGGCTCCTGCAGGAGGCGGCCGGGGACGGAGGCCAAGGCTTGATAAACACGCAGCTGGAGAGACTGTTCCCCAGAGAGGACGGAAAGACGTCTTTAGGAATTGTGCAGGGTGCCGACGGAGAAGCGTGGCATGATAGGAACGGTATAATTTCGGCTCGGGACGTAGGCCTGGTTCTGGGCTGTAGCCGGGCCGGATCGGGGGTCCCCTGTGACTGTGGGGGTGTTCAGCTTTCAGGTGCTCCCTTCATGGCTGTGTATTACACATGAAGATGGGACTTTTCAGCGTGGAAGCGTTTCATCCATCAGAAAAGCTCAAAACTTTAACAGTATTACGCACTTCGATGTCAAGTTTTATAATTTATATTGGTTTTGAAAGCTAAATATATCTATATATAGAGAAGTATTTTATGTAAATATTTTGTTCTGAAAGTTTATTTTGTCATTCGTTGGTAATAAAAGTTCTGTAAAAATGGTGTGGTCTCCTTGGTTACCAGATGTGGATCAGTCCACACTATTCAGCTTATTTAAAATATTAACTCATGATTAAAGATTTGTGAGAAAACGTGGTGAGAAACCGCTGCGCTGAACAAACGCAGCGTGGGAACGGGAGCTGCGACCCTGACAAACTCGGATAGATTTACGTTTTACTCTGCAGAAAAAAAAAGAAAAATCCAATGTTAATATGTTCACTTGCATCTCCGTAAGTTAGAATATTACTGGAAAACCAGATTCATCTCAATACTTCTGTTTGACAAAAAAGTGAGACTATTGCAGTTTTGATTACACACACATATTGTTTGAATTATTTTGTAAATCATAAAAGCAGCTAATTGATGACGTTGGATGTTTAAGTTTAGTGGAAGAAAAAAGTGTGGTAGAAAACCGCAGGCTTGAGGGGGATTCTGAATGAACGCCTATTCAAGGGTTTTTGAGACTCCGTATGCAGACATGTTTTTCCAAGAAATAAAAGCACAAAATTTCGGTGAGAATTTTTCTTCCTCCCCATTTGCTTAGCAATAAATTAAACTTCTCTTAAAAGATGAATTTTTATAGCCCTACTTATGAAAATAAATATTCACTGAATATTTAGGGTAAATTTCTAACTGAATTTTGGGTTTTCAGCCACAATTTGATCAGAAATATTACAAATCAACACACCAAGTGTGACTTTCTTAAAAATGAATTACTGGAATAGTTTCTTGGCATCATTTCATCTGCATCAGTCCTGGATGGGGTTCAGTTCACCTGGATCAGACGGTGAGCTGCTGGTGGGACAAAAGCTGAGGGGAACAGCTGCACAAACAGGAGATGCGACACAAAAACACATTCAGTCTCGCTGGAGACCAAGACAAAATGAAAACGGTGTGAGGCCAAATTCTGATAAAAATAGCACATTTATTAAAAAGATACAGCATAAATCAGCAATTTCCCCCCCATCTTGTATCTTGAAATATGCCACATCTGCGTCACGAGATCAGAGGTCTTACAAATGTTTTGTCAGTCCACCTGCTGCTGATGCCGCCTTCTCGGGACGTTTCTCCGACACGTGTATCTACAGTATGACGGGATGCATGGAGCAAAAACAATCTCATTCTCTCGCACAATCGCACCGCGTGGCCGGCAGCAGACCTGGCTGGTCACACGGCTGATGAGCCAGGAGCTGTTCCGCTGTGAACGAGTCCAATTCATTCAGCTGATCTGGGTGGAGGGGAGGATGAAAGCAAAGACGCCAGTGAACGTTTGTTAATAACACGAGTTGTTCTGGCTTTTTTTGTTGTCGTTTTTTTTTTTTTTTTAAGTCGTCAAGGACGAGAAACAAGGTTTTCAACAAAAAAAAATAAAAAAAATCTGAGGACATTTTTCGATCAATCAGGTGAGATGAAAGAAAATAAAAATACATTTGAAGTAGAGATTGATTCATCTCTAACTGCAATCAATCTTGTGTGACTGTGTAAAAGAAATTAAATGGAATGATGACATTTCTTTGGTTCCTGTGTGGTAAGAAGAAGAAGAAGAAGAAGAAGAAGAAAAAACTCCAGTCTAGTTCATTCAGCCGAGATGGACAGACAACAACAGGTCCTAGAAATCAGAGCGGGGTGGATTTTCTCTCTCTCTCTCTTTTTTTTTTGACTGGCTTTGCTCCTTTGTAAAATTGAGGTCAGTGGGTCTTTAGGAGTAATAATTCTGCTGATCTGCTTCTTAACACGCGCCGTTCCGTGGAATGAGAAATCCCTGAAAACTGTTCCGACGACAAAAGCAGCCAGGATGTTCTTGCGCAACGAACGAGAGAGCAATCTCAAGGCGAACGATGGTAAAGCACAATGTATTCAATAATTCAAGGCAACGAAAAGAAAAAAATTTAAAAATTACATGAGCAGTGCAAAGATGTCACACCAATAAAATATGTTTCACAAACTCAAAACAGATCCTGAGGAAGAAGAAAAAAAACAAACAAAAAAAAAAAAAACAAACTCGAACAAATCCAGGCATAATATAAAACATCTCAGAGTCAGAACCCCGCTCCGATTTAAATTAGATCCCACATTATCCTGACATCTTACATTTTCTAAACATCGACTTAATGCGGCTTTTTGCCCCCCCCCGCCCGCCCAGAATGAAAGGCCACAAATCTGAGCACCCCAACGAACCCCTCGGCTACAGCGATGACAGGAGACCCAGACACGACGAGACCAGAACCGCTTTCCGTACCGCATATATACACACGCAACCGTGTAGACGAGCAGAAGTAGGACAATAGTGACTTTGGTGCTGAACTAATCGAATGCTCGGCCTCTTTACAGAAGAAAGAAAAGCTGCTTCCGATTTCAATGAGGAAAAAAAAAACTAAAACAAACAAACAGCCGAGGCGGAACTGCAAAAACGACTGACAGTTTCTGGCACAAAACTTCTTGAAAACCGTGTACCAATAAAAAAAAGAAAAGAAAAAAAAATTAAGAAAAGGGAGAGGAGAATCGAGGACGGTGGAAGGATCCCCAACATCTGATTATTATTATTATTTTTTTCCTTTCTCTTTCCCACCTCAAATACCGCTTGCAGTAGATTAAACGGTACTTTTACGTAAAAGTGAATACTCCAGTATACAAAAGTACTTTCATATGCTGGAGAGGGAAAGGCTGAGAGAAGGAGAGCTGAAGTCATCCTTTGAGTAAGAGCAAAAGCACTTAGAGGTAACTAGATCCATGAACAGGAGGGTTCACTAGGACTCGACCAAAGAAAAACAAAACAAACAAACACACCGGCACATTTCACTCCACGTACGGGGCACAACGCACACAGTCATCCAAAAACTAAGACTGATCAAAGCGAACTTTCAGCACAAACTCATACGGGAAAAAAAAACAAAAAACGTTTAAGACAAAACAGCTTGGAAAGGCCAAAAGGAAAACGGGTGTAGCAAGTTGGTAGACAGACATGTCTAAGTCTTGTGCTTTCTCCCCCCGCCGACAGAGTTGTGGTGCGATGGAGGGAAACCTGCAGGACGCGCGGAACGTGCGCGCGCCGATTAGCACGGAAAACGAAACGCTTACAACGTGGAGACGATGGCTCGGAGACAGAGGAGCGACAGGTCCATGGCACGAAGAGGAGATCCTCGATTTAAGAAGATTAAATAAAATTCACTACCTGGAAGAAGTCGGAAAAACGTCAAACTTTAATCTGCCGTTTGATCCGTTTTAGATGAACGGCGTTCTCTATGAATGTTGTTGGCAATTTGAAGAAAACCGCTCACTGAGATTAGACAGGCCAACTCCTCCGTCTGCTGAAGAAGAAAAAGCGGAAAGTCTTTGGCGAAACAGAAAGTAAATTAATGTATGGAGAAAACATTTTTTAAAAAGCTGCACAGGTGCAACACAGTAAACATATTAAAAAGCTTGATCATTTAATAAATGGAATTTGGATCGAAAACTAAAACCCTCTGCGTAGATCCACTATGGAGTGGTGCATTTCAAGCTTCTACTGCAGCTTACAGCGAATGAAGACCGCAAAACAAAATGTATTTTTTGTTACAGAAACGTCAGTCATTTTGGCCTACAAAATGACTGACGTCATTTTGGCCTACAAAATGACGTCAGCCTTCATGCTGCTCAGAGCAGCATGAAGGAAGCTGCTCTGAGTCCATATTCATAAAAAATTGAGTGGAAGGAAAAAGTGTGGCAGGAAAGGATTAAGTAATAACACGGACTGCCGCAGCTTTAAGAGTTTGGGGACGATTCACGATGCTTCGAGAGTCCCGTTTCGTAGTCGATGATTTCATCTGTTAGTATCTTCAGGTGTTATTAATATTATTCTTTCCTTAAATCAAGTCCAACATCAGTACATCATCTCACAGCACATCATCACCTTCCTAAAATAACAATCAAAGGCATTTTTTTTGCCAAAAGTATTATTATTTTTTGCCTGCATCATCTTTTGTTAAAAAATGACTTGGATCATTGTTTTAGGAAGGTGACAATATCTGTTAAGATGCACATTTTGAATTCTAAAACAGTAACATCACTGATCATAGTTTCTGTACTTGATTGGCAAGACTGGTGGTGGAAATATTTTTCAACATTTCTGTATTAAATATGTTTTTGTCATGTTGGGATATTAACTGTAAGCTATATATTTTTTAAAGTATCTACACGAGTTTCACTTTTAGAACCAAATTTCTAAACTAAATGCTCTCCTTGGTATTCTGACTTATTGAGCTGCACCTGTATGACCTTTGTGGATACGCCAGCATTTCACAGCACAAATTTTGTCTCTGAACAATGACAAATAGTTTGTAAAGGCTTCCTGACGGATCCACGTTTGGAGCGGTAATCAACTCAAAATGTGTTGGGTCATTTCTAACAACTGCAAATCAGGATCTGTGTGAAAACGACTCCAAAGATGGTTTTGTTTTTTATGCATTTTAACGCACCGCAATAAAATGGGTTCATGTAGAGGCAAGGACAGCAAACAAAGTGCCAGCTACGGAGCTGGTTCAAGCTTAACTCCCTCCATCTCTCAACGTCGTATGGCAGGTAGACGACAGAAGGCCAGCTAGATCTGAACAAACAAAAAAAAACACACACACACACACCCCACACCCACACACACGAACCGTCTCGTTCACACTTTCTATTCTAGATACCCAATTTCCAAGCAGCACCATTTTCAATCTGAGGTGAACGCATCTGACCGGATGCTAAGCAGGAGTTGTGAGGGAGCGCGCTCCCGTGTCGCGCGCCAAGTGTTTTTGTTTAGAAAATTGGCCCAGACCCAAATCGCTCCTGAGCATCTCTAGGCTGCAGAGCTGTGGCTTCTTGCATGACGGCTGAACTTCTGGAAATCCTGCCCAGCCGGATTCTTGTTTTTTTCTTTTTTTTTTTAAATGGAAATGACTAAGATTGTTCAAAAAGAAAAAAAAAAAAAAAAGTGTCAGCAGAGGTGGATGCGAAGCACATTCGAAGAAGCGTGCAGAATACACTTCCCCCATCTCTTTTTTTGTTGTTTTCCTAATAAAGCATCACTTTGCTTCGTCTGGCAGTGGCTTTCCGATAACTTGTCTCTTTTTTTTTCTTTTTTCTCGTCCTCCGTCATGATTTTCCTCCGGCCTTTGGCTCCCTCTCCTGTGTGGATGCTTGTACCTGTGCTGCTGTTGTCACGGTGACCTCCTCTCAATCCTCCCCCCTCCTCTCTCTATGCTCTACCTGCTGGCGTCTTTCCCCCCCTCTCCCTCGGTTAGTTTCAGCTCACAGCCGGCAGAGGCAGAACAGCGTGGGGATGAAGACTCCGAACGCCACCAGGATCGGGAACATTAGGCTGCTGTTGTCGGCTGCGTAGGGGTTTGGCGTCCGGGGGCCCGACTGCACCCTGTACTTGGAGCCCGGCTGGACCTTTTTCTTCCCGCCTTCCTCACTTTCCTCCTCCTCTTCCTCGTCATCCTCGTGCTTCTCCAGGCCAGGGTGAGGCTGAAGCTTCGGTACATCTTGTAAGCACAAGGCAGATTAAAAAGCACATGAAGCAGGTCTGTACTTAAGTAAAAAACTAAATGGCGTCTTGTGAAACTATTCACACCCGCTGTTATGAGCGATTAATGAGTTAAAATACCCAAAACACTTTCGAGGGGTGTGAATACTTTCCGAAGCCACAGACTCACAGAACACGCGCTGCGCAGATCCAAACGTGTTTAGGAGACTCACCTTCCAAAGTCCCCTTCATGACGTAGAGCGCGCAGACCTTGGGGTTGTCATAGTAACCCTGAATCACAGAGCAGAGTGGTCAGACAGCACTGAGTTTTAAAGATGCCGTACCAATGAAAGGATGAGAGAATCATGCCAATGTTCAACAATATAGAAATTATAAAACAGTTTTGTTTCCGTTTTTCCCCCCAGCCTTAATAACCTAAATTGAGTTTCCCCGTAGAGGTGCTTTAACATTTGGAAGTGGAACAGTAAGTGTGCCTCGTTTCAGAGGGAGGGAAGGAAAGTTTGTTCAATTATTCTCAAAGATGAGAAAAAAAAAAGAAGTAAAGACTGCTGTAAAAACCTTTTTGGAACATGTCACCTTTTACAATTTCAGCCGAAATTCATTTGCTTGCCAACCTTTTGGTTTACATTAGTATTATTTTTAATCCCTGCATGCACCAGTCTGTAAATAGCTCCTGAACTCCCTGCATCAAAGAGTGTGAATCAGGGGTGTGTATAATTTATATGGCAAGTAGCAAAGTTAGCTTAAATCAAATGCTGGCTGTGCATTTTCTATTTTAAAGTCAGCCTGGGCTACTGCAGTGGTGTAGAACTAGTGAGCCGTTTCATCTGCAGGGGTGTAAATTAGCTGGTTATAAACCTCAACACATCTGATGTGTAAAGCATCATCAGGGTTAGACACAGACTCACTGTCAGCCCCACTTCATTCTTACACTTACATGATTATATAAACTTGTTTTTGATTAATTCTGAATAAAAATCCAGACTCTGCAGTCTTTGGTTCAGGTAGTCACATGACCCAAATGCTCTGAACGAAGACACAGTTTAATCATGTAACTACAGATCAAGCCCAGATCATAACTCCACTACCTCCATGCTCGACAGTCTGTCTCATTTTTTTTTATTATTTCTCTTTGGAGATCAACAAAGTATATTTAGATTTTTACCAAAGCAATACATTTTTTGTTTCTTAAAAAAAAAAAAATCATCTTAAGCTTGGGGTTTTTGATGGTACCAGTTGCTATAAACATGAGGTGAATCAGATCTTTCACTTCACTTCAGGGCACAAATCCAAGTTCATAGCTTACAGTTAAACATTTTGGGTTAACTGTTAATAAGGCTGCAGTTTTATTTGAAAAAAAAATATGCAGTTTTGCCAACAAACTAAGCAGACAGAAATAAATATCAGGAAATTATAGGGAACGGATGCAGCAAAAAAAAAAACAAAAAAAAAAAACTCTAAAATGAAGTGAAACAGAAAGCAAAAGTTTCTGTTGCTGTGAAAATAATTGTAGGTAATTTGTTTTTTAACAATCCTGAAATGCAAAAAGAGAAAAGTTGATGAAAACTAAATTAAAAACACCCCAAAACAATCTAGCAAAAACTCTGGCGTATGAACAATTATATAGTGAAACCATTTTTCAGAGCATGAAATTATATTTCAATGAATGACTTGTTAGAGGTCAAACTCGGCCGTTGCTACGCAGCACGCCTGACTGTGAAGACTGTTGTGATACGCAGAAGGTGACCTGCACGTTTCTGACAGATCTGATACAACAGACGTATATTGACACATCTAAACTTATTAATTAAAAGTGATTGAATGAGACAAAAAGTCAGGGAATTGGGGCCGATTTGTAGGGGGCATTTTATGATAGGTAAAATGCCCCCTATCATATGTAATAAAACAAAGGTTTATCCAACAGTGATATAAAAAAATTGAAAAAATACGGCGTCTCCCCACATAACCTCCGCTCACCTTTACGAACTCCACTGTGAGCTTGCCGTTGAAGGTGGACACCTCTCCTTGCACACTTAGCTTGCCTTTTTTAATAGAGAACGGCACTATCTCATCATGAGCAGTACTGTGGCCCACTCGGTCAAAGATGTCCAGGTCCTTAACCACAGTGTGACCGTTTACACGGACGTCGAAAACCTAGGGGGACACATTGACAAATCAGTCAACATGTATGAACTCCAGCCCCTCAACACACCAACAAGCAAACACACACACGACCTGACTTTAGCATGTCTGAATAACAAACCGCCATACCTTTTGCTGTGACTGTGCAAAGTAAACCTCTGCATATTTCATGACTAGTATATAGTCTCCGTCGTCACGAATGGGGACATCATACCCGAAAGTGTCTTCATTGTACCGCTCCGTCTGGTAGAGAATCTGGTCCTCGGGACTGGAGCGTAGGATTGGCAGACGCACCCCGTAATCAGATGCTACAGAGGAGGACAGCGTCAGGCTCACAGGACTTCTCGCATACCAAAACCGGACAATGTTTTATGTCAAGCAAAGCGCCACATTACATAACCGGTGAGCCTTTTTCCAAAACACATCTGAATAATCTCATTCTGTCTGAAGCAGAGTTATCACTCAGTGTTCCCTTATTGACGCAATCAGAAATAAACTGCCCGACTCTCTGTGGCTCAGCGAGGACAACAGGTGGAAAGTAACAGTCTGAGTCCATCTCATCCCATATTATCTGGGTTTATACATTTATAATAAACGGAAGTTAAAAATAAATGTGTAAGAATCCTATATGTTCCTAAGATGTTAGATGTCACTCCCTCTGTTCTCAAATCAGCTAAACCCCCAGCCCCCAAAAAAACCAAACTGAAGCTTAAAATTTACTCCTTTCCACCTGAAAGGACTGAATGTACACAGCTTTATAAAAGGTTAGCAGGTGAATGGTTGTTAATCAGTACCAACGAGGTCAACCTGTTGGCACAAAAACAGATTGATAAGATTAATCTTCAAAACGCTCAGAGAACTCGCTTTACTTGAGTTCATGTTGATTAGTGTTTGAAAGTTGTGGGATGTTGACAACCAAAAGTTACGTTAATTATAACGATTAGTAGCTGAACAGAGCGGCCTTGTTTGTTTCTATGACAACCATTATTTTTGTCTTCTGCGATTTTGGTATAAAAAGAAAAAAGAAAAAGTAAAATTGTGGATATATTTTCACAACAGGACCGTTCAGATGCAGATTAAACATTTCAGATCCGATTATTTTGTATGTAGGTACTTGGAAACAATCCACTACTTCAATTTTTTTCTTCATTTGCTCATCTTGCGTAAGGTCGAACATTTTTTTTTTTTTTGTTGTAACAACTGAGACCTATTTACCACATTTATGTCTCTGTGTTATACCCATCTTCACTGGACCATTTTTGTCCCGATAACAGAATGATCTTACAAAACACCAACCTAACCCTTAACCATTAAAACGTTGCATCTAACAACCTTAAACTTTAAGGACATTCTTCATGCATCAATCTTCGATCCTGGTGTTCATCACTTCTTAGAAAGGACTAATTTGTCTTTCGCCAATGAAGCCTGGAACTTTTTACCCACTTTGGAAATTTCATTTCGTCTGGCCGTTATTAGGCAAACGCTTCCACTGTGGGGTCCAGAACAGAGCCGTCACCATCCAAGTGTAGGGACTGGTAACTCCCTGCACTGCAGAGGTGTTGACCAATATCTCATTTGACAGCTAAATGTGTGGTGGAGAGACTCTCCTGTTGTGAAAATAAAAGCAGTGGAGTTACAGTCTATACTTACTCACAGCGACTACATTTTAAAACTTGCTAAAAGTCACTATGACTGTAAAGCCCTTGAGGGCTGCAGCTCCAGACCCCTTCCCTAAGCCTAAACTATTACTTTCACTGCAGGATTAACCAGGGATTTGATTAGTCTCAAGAGTCGGTGCTTGGAGCTGGGAATGACATGACACCTGAGTTGAGAGTGTTCTGTTGCAAGTCGGAAAGAGTGCTATCTGTCTTTGTGCAACTATTAATAGTGACATAAGCAAAACACAGGAGAGCAAACACTAAAAGAACATTTTCACAAGTGTATGTTTTTCAGCACTGTGCGTACCATTGGTTTAGTGGGATTTAAAAATGCATCACAACTGCTAACAAATCGCTAGTTTGGCAACTTTTATTTGATTCTGAACCCATATTAGATAATCTTGTTCACCAAGCTCTGACTTTTCCAGTCAAAATTCCAATTTCAGAGGGCAATAATGTCTTACTTTTCCTATTGTAGGCTTCTACATCAGCACTTTCAAGTCTATTACAGTTTACGCTAAACAACATGAGCTGTAGACTTATTTGAATTGATGTGACTAATAAGAGTACTGAAAAGGATGAATAGTTGGCTCTCTTCCTCCGCAAAACTCCATTCAAATGTTCCTGGTAAGCTGCCATCAAAGTAAATTCCTACCCTGGAAGGAATTTACCTACCAGGGTGAGTAGGTAAATTCACCAGGGTGAGTAGGTAAATTCCTGCCTACTCTGGTAGGCAGGAATTTAAAAACGCAGAGGTGAAAACCCCTGTGTTTTTCACCCCTTGTGGAAACATAGGGGTGACGTAATAGCCCCCCAGGAAACTAACCTGATTCCTGAGAATCCCAAATGTGGATTTCAAATTAAGGAAAGAACCAGCTTCACCTTCAGAAAGCCAGAAAACCTTCGAGGAAGTTTTGTGGGAAGGGCACCGAGCTTGCTCCAGCCCAGGGCCCCTCATCTTTGTAAATCAGGCCCTGACAGCACAATTCCCACCGTCTAATTGGACATATCATCACCTGCTTCCTCTCCATGTTGAGAGGGGCGGGGCTGCAGCGCTCTATGCTGACTCTTCATTAGTTTGTAGCTTCTTGCGGAAGCCACTCCATGCAGAGGATTTCTACAAGCGATTCAAAGAAGCTCCTTCATTTTAGCGATGTTCTATTAGTCACCAGTGCCTGATAAGTGGAAAAAGCGCTCATTTGCAGAGAGAGAGAAAAAAAACCCAAAAACGTTTTCCCTCAAGCAGACTCACCTTTACCAATTTTCCCTTCCAATGGGTCCTTCTTGAAATGAATACCGTGCACGTCCACATGCGAGTCTCCCCCGGCGTTCACAGCCCAGATAACTCGCTCCGCGAGGCTGGGGCCCCCGCCGTCTGCCCGGCACTGCTCGGACAGCAGAGACAGCGCCGCTGCCAGCAGCCCGGCGACGAGCTGCGCCGTGACCCGCTGCATTGCTTCACACGCCGCGCGGTCTTCCCCCTGCTCCTGGGTCACAGAGACAGCCGGGATCGGTATGTTTCCGAACGAAGCCCGAACCGCTTCCACACCGAGGCTCTTCCAGCAGGGAACGTTAAGAGCACGCAAGGTTAGCCAGCGAAAGCAGCTAGCCAGCGTGTCTAAGTGACATGGAACATGATATCCGTAAGTTAGCCACTATGCTAACATTAACAGTACTGAGTAGCAGTGACTCGGGGATGCGGGAAATGACAGTTACACACACACACAGCGCGGACAAGTGCTCCAACTTAACCTGGACACGTATGCGACGCGTCAGCTCTTAATTAACGAACAAAAAAACGACAGTTAATCAGCGAGGGACATTAATCAGTTAGCTTGACAGCGTAGCTAACCTACCTGTCTAACCAGAAATTCTTGGTGAATGGAAGCCTCTTTGGCTAACGTAAATGCAAATGTCCCTTACCTTCCCCTTCCACAACCGCCTTTAACCTCTTTCCGTCGGGGTGTATCGGCCGTACTAATGCTCCCAGTGTCGCCAATCGTCCACCAGCCACCCCGTAAGGAAAACCTCGGTGTGTATGCAGCAACCGGCCACAGCCTGCCCCTGACTTTCATTCAATGAGTGGATATTCAAAGTAATATTCGCCGTCCTGCTGCTGCTGCTGCTGCTAACTACAGCGGCTCGCCAGTTTGAAGGAGGCGGAACGGCGGCGCTACCGAACCTGAGGTTTCCCATTAGCGGGGAGTGACGGGCACTCTGCCGAATCACAGCTTCCTGTTAAAGCTTCCTGATTCAACGAGTACGATTTATATGTCATAGGCATGTGTGAGTGTGGCCGGTGAGAACAATAAATAGATAAATAAACATAAAAATCAGTGTTACGCTCATCTGAAACCTCGCTAAAGATATACAGTGTTCATCACTTTCTGCTTAAATTTATGTTTGAATTAATTACTATTCTCTGTCCATTCAAGTTGCAAACACCACTTTTTATTTTCTGCCAAAAAAAAAAAAAAAAAAAAAGACAATAGTAAAAGAAACCTGAAGGGAAATAACACAAGCGCTCCTAATGTCACGCCCCCCTCCTTTGTTTTCCAATATGGTATGGTCCAAGTGTTGTCCAATCAGGAGAGTCCAACGCAACGTGCTTCTTGTACAGATGAGATTTAATCAGAAAGACATGAATGAGTGTAGTTACTGTGGCAACAGAAAATATTTTTAAACCAGAAACGAGTCCTTGAGTTATTATTCTTATTATTATTATATAATAATTATTATTATATAATAATTATTATTATATAATGATGTCATATTATTATGTAATAATATACACTCATTTGTGTTATAGGTTTAACACAAATGAGTGTAACACGGTGTGTTGAACAGGTTAGAAACACACGACAAAGTGGGTAAAATGAAGAACAGAAACAGAGAAAAAAATGTCCCAGAAACTTTTTTTGAGGAAACAGAGGGAGACAATGTGTGCGCATGAAAATAAAACATATGTCATAAAAAGGAGAGGCAGATTGAGATTTAAACTCACAACAATAGTGGTGGAATCTAAAATAATCAAGAAGAATACAATCAAATGGTGTAAAAGATAATTAAATAGAAATGCAATCTAAGTGAACTGAATATTAATGAAAACTTGACTGAAAGCCAGCCTGAATGGCTTTGAGTGAAACTTTTATAGTCCTTAATAACATCATGTGTAAAAATTTGCAGTCTGTCCTCCTTCTTCATGATGTAGTAGAAATCTTTTTTTTTTCTCATGCATCTATAAATTATCCTCACTCAAAATGAATGAGAACTCTCCCTTGAATACAGCGGAGTTATAAAACCAAATGGTTTCATCTGGAGACCTATGCAATGACATAACTGCAGCGCTGCTGCAAGTAATGCACACATGGCCGGTTCCTAGCTTCATCAGTGACACACATGAATAATAGATGCTAAGTTTAGCTTTGTCCTCACTACCTGCAGTGACATCACTCACCAACATTGTAATATTTTGACACAGTCCATGTAATAAAACACACAGACCAATAGTAAAAAGGGATCAAATGTAAACACCTTTTATTTTTCTACGTTTAATTTGTCCAAATATCTTGTTTCCTCTTTTTATAAACAAAATTGTGCATACTAAATGTAGTAAATGTCTCTCTTTGGCATGCATAAAAAATTGTTCGACAGCACAGATGTTTGGAACGTAACCACATATCGAGTCATAACGACAATGATGGGTACAACATGATCGGATCCACTGTACATACAGTTCACATGTGTGTGACCTCATGCTGACCTAAACAGACTTTCAAAAGCAGCTGTTTTTGACACAGGCTTTTGTGAATTCAGACATGAACACAAAAAGACGCAGTCTTAACATGTGCTGTATTGCTGCAGATCAACGCTGGTCAGTGTCGGTGAGCACTTTTTAAGCTTTTGAGAAAAGCCGTCCATCATTTACTGTATTTTTTCCTTCTTCTTCTTCTTCTCCTTTGTTCTTCTGCTAATCTCAGTGGATAACAAATATGGAGGCATTTCAGAGATTTGTGTCTGTTTAAGATCAGATTTCTTTCTTTGCTGCAAGTCAGACAGCGATGCTTTTTCATTGGAACAGGTCTGGCACAGTGCAAAATTACACATGGTCACAAAGTTACATTACAGGTGTGGGTATTGCCACCTTGATTTCTTGGTGAAGCACCATTGCTGCACAAAGGTACCTTCAAATACATTTCTAATACAACAGACGATGTGCGAATATATAGACATTCAACAGTGCTAATGTTCTGTCTTTCCTACATTCAGTCCCTCATTCTGATGCTGCTGAAAACATCGAAGGTGACATTTTGCAAGACACTTAATTACACCATGTAGAATCTGAGACAGGACACCGACAATCTATCCACACAGGAAGTTGTTGTTAATTGACAGTTAAAGTGCAAAAACATAAATTAGACAATCTTTAGCTATGCTACAGCAAACTCTGCCTCGGTTAAACTTTAAAAGTTTTCAGGAAGAACACTTATTGATTGAAAGTGGGAGGGGAACCCTCGCGCTGTAACATTCGAGGAGTTTGAATTCCAGTGTCGTTTAGATTTCGATGGCTCAGTAGATCTTGGCGTGTCCTTTAGTTGGACGTGGTTTTAGTGTGAAGAAGCTTCACATTCAGGACCGATGTTCGAACTTAGCGAGACATCATTCGAACGAACTCTGAAAGAGAAAAGAATGAGAGAGGAAATAATGACAAAATTAAACAATTAAGCCATACTCTGTTTTATAGCTGTAATACAAGTCCTTGCAAAAGTTTGCATACTTTAAAAAAGTTTGTAAAAATTTAAAGTTTTACGAACAGAACAGAGACATTGTGCCCTGGTCAAATGACACCAAAATATATCTTTTTGGCCTACACACATAAAACACATAACACCCTGAACACACCATCTGCAATGTGAAACCTGGGGGTGATAGCATCATGCAGTAAGGATGTTTTTCTTCAGCCATAACAGGAAAGCCACAGAGAGTTAATGGAAAGATGTATGGAGCTAAATACAAGGCAATCCTGGAAGAAAGCCTGTTATGGGCATTTTCCATTAGCACCTCGAAGTGCAACTCAACTCGGCTCAGCTCTACTCTACGGAGTTCAACTGGTTTTCCATTACAATAAACAACTTTAGTCAGTGAGGTCGGGCTGTCCCACAGTCTGAAAAGTACCGTAATGTGATCTGGATGTGACGCAAACACAATATGTAAAATACAGGTTAGTGATCTACCTGCTAGGCATTGCTGCCTGACGCACCTCCACAAGTGCCTTTGTGGAAGTGTGCTCTCCTGAATACCCCTATCGGCATAAACGGGTCATCAGCCAGAGACCAGTAGTCGCTAATGTTCCGCTCCTTTAACTCCAGTACATCTCCTAGGGCGATGACACAGATCTTTCCCTATTATTTCCCCCCAAACTCCTGTCCTTCCTCCTCAGCCCTTCTCTGGCTCTTCTGCCAGATCTTTAATGGCTTTCGGACACCCTGTTCCTGTGCATTCCAAGTCACAGAGCAGACGAAGACCCAACAAAGCCCCTACTTGCCACTTCGGAGGGGTACATGGTGGATTTACATCCTCCCTGCAATCTTCTCACAGATCCCCAACCTTAGGATGCTTCCGTTCATAGACAGCCACCATGCTTTCCTCCTACAGGACGGTGAGGTCCACCAACAGGACAGTCCTCTGTGGCTCTGACAGAAGCCACAGACTGTGGTTAGGTCTGGCCAGAGCAGAATAATCTCCCTGGGGAATCTGAGCTGCCTCCCCAGATACCCCTCCGCTCCAGTCTCAACAATGGAGGGAAGCAATGTTGAACATTCTGCTCAGACTGTAGCTTTCTGTCAGATTCAGACACTGCTGTGACTTTTTACAAATGGCGAGTCAGAGTACTGCAAGGGAGTCACTACTGTGATGGAACCACTGACTCCACTCCCTGGCCAATCAGTCAGCCAACAGTCTTCTGGTGTCACATTTTAAATGCAAGACTTCACACTTGGAACCCCAGCGAAGTAAGTCCTGAAATATTGGGCTGGTACCACTTAACTGTAACTAGTGGAAAACTCTTACAACCGCGTAGAGCCGAATCGAGCCGCACTAAGAAGGTGCTAATGGAATAGGGCCATTACAGGCCGCAAACAGCTTGAGACTCTAGCTGTCCAGAATGCAATCCAATTGTGAATCTACAGCAAGAATTGGAAATTGATGCTCACAAGTGCTTTAACGCCAATCTGACTGAGCTTAATTGCTTTGCACAGAACAATCTTCTTCAGTAGATCTCCAAAGCTGAGACAGACTAACCACAAAAGCCTTGCACCTGCAGTTACAAAATCCCAGTACAAGTTTGGAAGTTTAGACTTGTACCGTGGTGAAATGTGAAAAAGTTCTAGCTGCGTGAATACTTTTGAAGGCACTGGAAAGTGGTGATGAAACTCATTTTACCTTCAAAGTCAACAAGTCCGTCACCGTTTAAGTCCACATCCCTCAGGATATCTTCTACCTCTTTAAGACCTACCTGAAAAAGAGGGAAATAGGTCAGAAAGAATAACTAGAGCCCCACACACAGGGGCTAAAAATTCAGTTCACCAGCCCGGCTTTCTTTGTGATCACTTACTTGTTGGCCCAATAGCTTCCTCATTGCATCTCGTAGCTCAGTGGTGCTTATGGCACCGTCCCCATTTGTGTCAAACTGAGTGTAACAAACAGAGAAGTAACATTAACAACAATCAAAAACAACATGACTTAAATGAACGTTAAAACCTATGAAAGAGCATTAGCTAGCAAAGTGTCAGACCACCTCACCTCCCTGAATGCGTCTTTCAACTCCTTTATACCAATCATGTCTGCAGTTTCGGCGAGGAGTTTTGGGCCCATTAGTTCCACAAAATCGTCAAAATCCACATGACCTCCCACTGATGTAAGATGGACAAAAACAACCCCAGATACAATTACACACAGTTCAGGACACACATTTAAGGTCATAAACATGATTGCTGATTCATTTTGGGCTTTTCCTGATGCATTTCAACATTTTGTTTTCCATGGATCACTTTTATGCAGCATGAAAGAAGAACGAGGTGCGTAAGTTTAATTTTTGGTGGGTTTTGTATCATTCCCACAGTGTAAAATTATTGTATAATTTTTGGCAAAAATAACCAAAATAAGCACCTACTAAACATTTCCCTTAATAAATAAAAATTTAAGAAAAACTTCTGAAAAACTTGTGCCGCTCATGGCTACGGTTTGTAATGCAGCACAATGGAGGGTGTTTGAACACGTATGCCTTGTTTACAGCATCGCATCAAATCAAGACTTTGACTAGGCCATTCCAAAACCCTTCATTTTGTTTTGTTTTTTTCAGTCATCTAGAGGTGGACTCGCTGGGGGTCCTTTTGTCCGTGATACTCAGTTTTTGATTTGAAAGTCCCACTTTGACTCTGCTAAACATATTTCTTGTCATTGTGGCTGAGAGGCTCAATGTTTATCCCCTCTGACCATAAAACGTTCCTTCTGGAAGGTTATTTACACGTTCAACATGGGGAGCAACATATTTCTCTTGAGCTTGAGGTCGTAAGTCTTTAGATAAGAGAATCTTTCTTCATGGGCAGCCATAGTGATAGGATTGGGCTTTGGTTCAATGAGTTGTTATTGAACATCCATCCTAACCCATTTTCTTTAACAATCTGGGTCAGTTGATTTGTAGTCGGACACATACAGAAATAGTTTTGGAGTGAAAAAGCAGCCTATAACTTTTAGCCTTGGTAATGGTTTGGACTTCATCCGTATTGGGAACGCATGGACCATACTAAAAGCTGGATTTTTGACATTTAAACAACCAATCTTAATTCATTTTAGAAATTTTGCTAATAGAGCTAGTCCAATATATGTAAAAGTCATGTGATCAAAGGGAAACTTTCCATGGGACATTTGCTCAGATTTTGCTTGATAACTGAACCTATAAGTACAATCAGTTCAAAGTTATGCATCCAGTTCCAGGCGTTGTTGAAGTTGGTTGTTGCCCTGAATTACGATGATGTTTATGCTCATGCTGATGACTGCACATTAACCTCTGATGGGATCTTTTGTACATATATTACACACACCAGTGTGAGACAGTTATGGGCTTACAGTTCATATTTATCTGTTGACTCAGTTCTATCAGCTCCATCTCTGTCGGCATGTATCCCATGGTCCTCATGCAGTTCCCCAGGTCTTTACAGCTAATGAAGCCGTCCTTGTCTTTGTCAAACTCCTTGAAAGCATCTCGCAGCTCTGTTGTGACGAAAACAGCAGATGGTATAGTGGTACATTAACAATGTGGCTCAAACATGAATGGCTGTACTTTGGAGAAACAAAATCTTACCGTCCATTTCTTCTGGCCGCAGCTCTCTGTCCTGTTGAGACGAAACATCTTGTTATTGGATGGTAAAAGTCAAATGATAAAACATAAATGAAAAACAACAAACATAATTTTAGCAGTAAGATAAACTTCCTTTGTCAACACATTCCATGCAAACATGCTTCTGACAATAATGTGACGGAAGTGATGCCAAAATCTGAATCCCGAATCTTCTCCACAACATTCCCCAACGTTCCTACAGACGCTCCAGCTAAACGGTACGAAAATATCAACAGCTGAGTGGAACTAAGTCTCACGGGAATAACAAAACTTTAGAGGAAAGAGACCTGGACCAGGAACCTCCACGATGCAGTTCAAAGAAGAATGCTACTGTTTCAGTGGGTTTTTTTTAGTGTCTGTGTATAATAAAAGCAACCTTTAAAGGACAAGAGCGCGCAGCAGACATTTCCCAGAGCGCTGAGGGGTTAACAGCGGGAGTGGAGAGACGTCTAAACACAACACAAAGTGCTGACGTCAGGCCCCAAGTACATACTGACCAGAAACTCTGACACAGAAAACACAGGCACATGGGCCCGAAAACAACGAGGCAACCCAACACCATCAGTACTTTCTGTGTCAACCCATCAATACCAGCTCGTTAGCCTTCACAGGTCAGGGTGACATGTTCTGAGCCGCGTACTCTTCTAAAAGAGACTTTCACATCTACAAAGTCTTTTTACTAGCTCCGCTAACAGTTAGATACATAAATACATATTCTTTCTGTCTGCAAACCTCTGTCATGATACAGAAACTTGAAACTGCAACCCCTTTGACTACAGAAGGGGATAAATGAGCTGATCATTTATCAGCTCCTTTACAAATTTGGTGTTAAAGTGAATAGCTAATGTAAACTTTCTACGTTTTGCCTCAAACGGGCTAAATCTGACAGCAACCCCGCTAAAGATGTGTCATGATGTTTTAAGAAATTGATTGTCATGGAGTTCCCTACATAAGGAGAATTGTGCTGACCGCAGTCATTTGGATTCCTTCCCTCTTCTTTCTCTGGCTGTTAATAATCTCAAAATCTCACTTCCAAAGCAAAGAGTGATATTTTGGGGTCACCAGGTCTTCACTGCCATAACCAATGGTTTGGAAGTGAGGTCAGAAAATAAAGCTAGCTAGATTCTTTACATCTATTGTGGGTAAGTACAAATTTATCGCTGGCTGGCTGTACGATGTTCATCTTAGCCACTGGCTGACTTCTGGTTGCCAACTCATACAATTGATTTATTTGTGAAATTCCATTCATAATGGTTCTTTAAACGTCTTACATTTGTGTTGGTGAAACCTGCAGAAACCCTGGTTTGACATAGAAATGGATATGTAGAAAAGCACTGGATTTCCACTGTTATCTATGGGAAAGGACGTTTGGAGGAGAAAGAGGCAGTCAGCATCACAAATTCTCAACTACGACGCTCAGTGGTGGAGAAAGATAATAGTTAAGCTAAGATTATTTTCCCCACTTGAATTTTTTTTTTTTTTTTACTTTTCACATTATGAGGTTATGCTACAGTTGTTAAAGATAAATTTATTTAAGTAAGGGATTTTGTGCATCTTCATCAGGGGTGCAAACGAATTCATTAAGACTACAAAAAAAACCCATCAGGGAGTGAGCAAACTTTGTGTCTGCAGGAGGTGACAAAGTAAAGCACGGTGTTGGAGGGGTGACGCTGTGATGAGCCCCTTTCAGTCAGAAAGTCTATCTTGTTGTTGTGTTGTGTTTAAGGCCAGCAGTCAAGTCCCCAGCTATATCTCGGCCAAAGCTATGTCTTGTTAAAGCAACAAGTCAAGCTGAATTAACTTTTTTATCCACAACTCGCTCACAATATATTTGTGTGCTACTGTAACTTCTTTCCCTTTAGAGAAATGCAAGTTTCACCAATATGACGACAGCAGATGCAAGCGTGTTTTGAGAGACTTACGTACAGCCTGCCTGCACTTTGCCATGCCTTTACCCAGGAAGACACAGGTTTGTCCCAGTATGCTGCTCACGAGAACGCAGTTTTGTGTCACGGAAACAATGGAGTCCTGATACGGCCCGAGATACCCTGATTCCTCACAAGACAGCACAAGTCTGAGTCTCCTCTCAGCATCCTGGAGCATCTTTCCATAAGTGTGCAGAGACAAGGGAGAGGAGAATTAAGCAAGGTGTCTGGAAGAGCTGTAAAGATGTCTATGGTTCACACTCCTTGAACATTTTTTCACATTAGAACCACAAGCTTCAATGTATTTTATTAAAGAGGCAGTATTATGTGTTATGGAGGCACATAGTATCATTTTATAGCATAGTCAAGGAACTATGTTATCTTCAGTTGTTTTAAAAATACTCTAATATTAAACGTGACTTTAAAAATGTTACTTTCTGATTTAGAACCTTGAAACTGGGCCTCTGTCTCTTTAAAAACTCCCACCCTTTCTGAAACTCTGTCTTCAGGAAGTCATCACATCATTGTTTCTATTAACCTTTTAACAATGTTTTGCCAGTGTTGCTCTGAGAAGCAGCTCCTACAATGAGCTCAGCTGATATGCAGTTCCACCAGGTGTTTGCTAATTGGTCCTGGCTAGTCTGAAGGAGCGGAGTGGGGGAACATAAAGAGAGGGGTGCTTAGTGAGGGGGAAGCTTGGAAGATCAGAAACTGCAGCTCCGAGGAGGAGCTTGAACTTGTTTTAAAACTTTAAACAAGTTTTATTGTTTTAAACAATAATAATAGTAATAAAAAAAACTTGAAAAAGTATGGGATGCATTTTGACTTGGGCATTCTATAAATATCAAGATGACTCCATTTTCATTTTGTGGCTGTATTTATATATAATTTCAGAAAGTGTGGCATGCATTTGCAATAAAGCCCTCTTTACTTTGATGCCCCTAATAAAATCAAGTACAATCATCCGAGTAAAAATCCAGCTGCTTTGTGAAGGTGTCAGGGAACAAACGGCATCATGAAGACCAAAGATCACAGCAGATGGAACAGAAATGCAGAGTAAGGGTATAAAATGAAATCTCAAGCTTTGCAGATCTCCCAGAGCCCTTACATCCGACACCTGGAAACCGGTCGGATGGCACGACTGTATACCAGAGCTCGTCTCAGCTGACAGGCCAGGCGAGGATGGGATAAGTAAGAGAAGCAATCAGTGGTAACGCCGGACAGCTGTAGGTAGAGATCCACAGCTCAAGAGATATTTTACAAGGACGATTAAGCAACATTAAGTGTCTCTCCAATCTTTTCATACCAGATTCAATTTTTAATTTTCATCAAATTTTCCTTATTCTTTCTCTTCCACGAAAGAAATCACAAATGACAGAAGATATTTTCAAAAAAGTAACTTTTACTTCAATCATCCCTCCTGTGAGTTTTAGAACCTGGCAATGAGACTTGTTGTTTGATCAGGGGGCTTTATGACAAATGCATGCCACGCTATACAGATTTTGCAAAAACTTTTCAAAACTACCGACAAATTACTGCCGGTTATTTCCCCAGTGAAACACGCCGACGTTTGCTGTTTGCAACGTGGCAAATGGTGAAAACGTTCGGTGGGTGCGAACACTTTTGCAAGGCTGTTGTTACTCCGCAATACGAAAATGCGGTGCAGCCTGTTTACTTGTGTTTCAGACATGACAGTAGCAGCTGAGCTTTACTGCGTGTCAATACAAGAGAAACACTGTCAAATATATGAAGACATAGCAGAAAACTAACCTAAATACAGCTATAAAACCAACATGTTGCCAACTTTCCACTCATTATTCATAACAGTTTACTTGACACTTACACAGACTGGCACCTTACACCTATACACTGTCGCAGGAACAGTAAACATACTGAGAGGGAGAGAAAAGGCGAACCAAACAGCGTCACCAAATATATTGCATTGGACACAATGCAACTAGCACCTTTTCCAAGAGCTTCATTAGGAAATATTGAATCCAAACCTGTATCAAATTATTCAACAGAGGTTAAAATATGGTAATCTGAGCAGTTTACTTGCTGCTTGTTCCTAATGTTCCACAAAACCCATCAAACAGTCCAAGAAACACGGATGACAGAGAGGACAACCACAAGCCTTACCGCTCTGAGAGGCCAGACTAAGCAGTTTCCCATTCCAACCGAGAAAAGAGGCATTAAGTACGACCATGAGGACTTTCTCTGCTTTAGGTTCGCAGGTCGGATTTTGAGAGGAATGCAATCTCTGCTTTCAGCAAGACCCATGAAGACTGGGGGGGTGCTAGCCTGTCCCTATGCGGCGCGAGAGACAAAAACACCAAACTACGCCGTACTTTCCCGTCCGGAGCAGTGACAGCGACAGCATCAGAGGGAGAGGGAAAGTGGAGTGGAGGAGGGGTGGGGGGATAATACGAGGGAGGGCTATGGGAGGAAAGATAATAATGCCTATTAAAGGAAAAGGGACCTCAGAAAGACATTTCATTCAGCTGTCACAACATCCAAACTGTTGATTATTCTGTAAACAGTGCCGACACCTCGGCGCAGGCTTGTGGGCTCTGAACGCACCAGAATAAACAACAGAGCAAGAAGAAGAAGAAGAAGAAAAAAAATTGCTGCATAAGATTAACAGATGTGGACCTGACGCCCGACGATCGCCGCAAAGTGCAAAGTGTTTACAGTTTAACTGAAAATCCAGACAAGGCAAGTTCAGGAGAACATTCTGTTGCGACCTATTTCCAGCTTCCTGTCGTCCTCCTCACCTGCACTCAGGGTGGGGAATACAATTAATCATCTCCAACCTCTAAGTTACACCCAAAGGTAAACCGTGTTTGGAATTTCTGCACACACACCTTTTGCTTTTCCTGCCTCAACCATCCCCTTTACCCCAGCTGCTGCCATGCAGACTGTCCTCTGCCCTCTGCAGGTAACAAGGTCACGCTGACCTCCAGTCCAGCAGGACAAACAAACAAAGTGGGACAAATGCAGCTGCCGTTGTTTATCAGCGTGACATTTGTGTCTAAACCGGCCCTCCTGAATCCTGCGTGTATTTACGGCGTGAGCGTGATGTTCTTTTTCTAACGCGTGCTGCAAACAGTGACACGGTCCCTCCGCTAGCCCGACGAGCATCTGTTTACGCATTTCTGTGCAGGCCTGTCAAACAGACTCGTCTTGTTCGAACCACGGCATGCGAAGCCATGCGTCGCTGTAGACGCCGAC
The DNA here is from genome assembly GCA_903067055.1 of Poeciliopsis paucimaculata. Lineage (NCBI taxonomy): Eukaryota > Metazoa > Chordata > Actinopteri > Cyprinodontiformes > Poeciliidae > Poeciliopsis > Poeciliopsis paucimaculata. The sequence continues at coordinate 29,718 of CAEGAD010097426.1, forward strand.
CAAATGTAGGTTCCTCAGCTGAGACCACCTTCAGTGTTTTCCACAGAGTGCCCTCAGGCTGATTCATGGGGGAAGCTGCGCAAATGGATTTTCATACTATGAGCATCGGATGGCTTCCCTTGAGGGATGAGCAACAAGTTTGTCTTTATGACTGAGAGCTTTTCATTTCGGCAAATGCACAGGGTCTGGGGCTACTGGGATTTAATGCGGCTCTAAGTAGTTTTTAATTGTGAAGTTGAAAGGAAATGGTGCAAGAAGATTTTCAAAATCTCCGTAAAAACACCTTAAAAGTGTGGCATCCATCTGCATTCAGCCCCCTTTTACTCTGGTAGCCCAATTAAAATCTACCGTCAGTAGTTAGCCTATCAAAAAACTGGGTCTACCTGAGTGTAATCTATTCTTATAAATGCAGCTTGTGTGCGAAGCCCTCTAAGGGTTTGTTAGTGAACATTAGTGAAATAGCAGCATAATGAAGACCAAACGACACAGCAGACAGTACAGGGAGGCAGTTGTGAGCAAATTTGAAGTAGGGTTAGGCAAGATAACTCCATTACAAACAAGCGCAAAACTCTGTTGATATTCCGCAATGTCAAGAAAAAAAAAAAAAAACACAATTTGCAGAGATCCGGATCTTTTGTAAAAACAGTTCAGTCTTTTGTGTGGAGTTCAGTTATGAGCTCCACAAATCTGTTCGCTACGGAAAAGGGGTAAGAAGTAAACCGAGCCTCAAGCCACATAAGCAAACGTGGTAGAATGTGACCTGGTCAAAAGTGATGTTTTACTCCAACATGGAGGACGCTGTGCGGCCTAGGAAAAACTTCCCAGTGGCTGCATCATGCTGTGGGAATCTTTAACAAGTTTAACAGGGAAGCTGGAGTGATGTGGTTTGATCGGCCCAATCGAAGTCTGGACCTAGATGCAAGTGAGAGTGAACGTGAATCTATTTCGCGAAGAACAATTGGAGCCTCTAAATATGCAAAACTGGTAGAAAACATACCCTAAAATAATTTGAGTTGTAGCTGCTGACTCGGGGCAGCCAAATATTAATGTACCACGCTTTTTCGGATTTGTATTTATAGGATTTATTTTTATTTTCTAGGATTTCAGTGATATGCACTGCTTGGTGTGGTTATCAAATGCCAAGAAAATACATTGAGGTTTGTGGTTGTAGGATAAAGAAAAATGTGAAAAAGTTAACTTTTGCAAAGCACCGAACAGAAATCCCTTTGGATAACATCCAATTACCGAACATGGAGGCAAATAAACCCTGACTTCTTCGGAACGCACCCAGTAAACAACATATTATCAGTGGTTCATTGGTGGAACTGGAAAGACGGTTGCTTTCAAAGCCCCAATTTATGCAGAACGACAGCACAGATAAGAGAGCGGGCATATGAAGCTGCACTTCTTCTTCTTTGTATAAATACATCTCAGAGCTGAAAATAGACGCTCCATCAACAGCAGGAACATCAGTGATTACCTTCAAACACAAAACAATCACCGCAGCCGGCGCCCCTGACTGAATGGTGTGTAGCAACACGAGTCCACAAAAGCAATTTTCACCAGAGAGACATCAGCACATCAGAGATTTTCCACCTCTGTGGTCCTGGAACGTATTTGTGTCCTACTTCAATCAGAAAGAGCTGCTTGATTGAGGAAATCTGTAGGAGGTAGAACTGTATTTTCCAAATTACATAAGAAATGGATGCGTTAAAAAAAGGATCTCTCTCTCTCTCTCTTTCTCTCTCTCCCCAGTCTGCCCAGTAATGACACAGAACACATAGGATGATGGAGGAGGCCAGAGAATATGAACCCAAACTGAACCGTCTCAGAGAAAACGGGGCTGGTTGTTCATAGAGGATCTGAGGACAGATGCTGTGAACCCCAAGCTGTCCCTTCACTGAATCTCAATGTGGATTTTGGGGGGCATCCTCACTGTCACAACTTGTCAGGGAATTTTCCAAAAGCACATATTCACACACGACATGAATGTCAAATGAATCGAAGCCAAACGATCAAAACCAAACATCTAATAATAATAATAATAATAATAATAATAATAAATATCATACCTGCCCGAACAGTGAATTGAGGACGCTCCTTAAATTGACGTCAGATGCAGAGGAAGCGGTGCTGGACCTCCTGGAGCGACGGGACGACCTGCTGGACGGAGGGACAGGGGAGCAGGAAGACGGGGACGGACTGCTGACCTGACCGCCGCCGCCGCCGCCGCTGGCCAAGCTGCCCCTCTTCCTGTCCCTCGATTCACACAGCGGAGTCCTGTCGTCGGTGCTGTCCGACAGCGAGGGCACCCTGTGGGGGAGCTGGGGACAGGGATGGGGATGCCCCGCGTCATCTGGGTGGTCTTCCCGGTGGTGCTTTCTGCTGCGGTGGTGGTGGTGGTGGTGGTGGTGGTGATGGTGGCGGTGGGAGGGTTTGGGGTTAGTCCGACTCCGCTCGGCCAACCCGCGGTCCGACTCGCAGTGTGGCCCCGCCTGAACGGGAACTTGGCTGTGCGGGGTGTGGGGCTTGCACTTGCCCCGAGAGGCCGCGGCCGTACCCGCGTCCTGGCTGCCGACGAGGGAGGGATGACAAAGGGGTCTCCGAGCGCTGACGTCGCCCTCGGCCGACCAGAAGGACTCGTCAGTTTTGCCGCTGCTGCCCTGGAGCGCGACGGGACGGCGGCGGTGCTGATGCTGATGCTGACCTCTCCGGATCTCTGAAGTCTGATCGGGGAGGTGTGTCGATCTCCTCGATGATTTCAGTAAGGAGGTTGTGGAGTCAGATTTCGGGAAGGAGGCGCTCATCGCGGCGGATCCGATCTATTCCACCTCCGCGGGTCTCCCGTCCACCTCATTGTCTTCTCTCCGTGCTATGATCATGATTTTTTTTTAAAATTATTTTTTCTTTTCTTTTCTTTTGTGTGTGTGTGTGTGTCAGTGAAGGCTGTCCGCTCTAAGCCTGGGCGACATCTCCCTCACCTGCTCGCGCGGTGCGGTAGTCCGGCCGGAGCGCGCGCAGCCTGCGAGCAGAGGCGGAGCAGCGGCTGCGCGCTGCAGAGCGCGTCACCTGTTCATTAAGGTTCTCCGCGGCTCTGATGGGGTTTGTCTGATTTGTATTGAACAAGGAGGCCAGAAGCAATAGCAGAAATGTACAATTGTATTCAGAAAGTGTTCATAGCGCCTTTTCGTGCTAAAGTTTCACTACGTGTTGTTGTTTTGTGTGGATTTTGTGTGATATTCAAATACAGAGGAGGGCGTAGTTGTGAAGTGGGAGGAAACGGATACACCACAATATTTCGTTTAGTGGAATTGTGTGTGTGTGTGTTTGTTTCTAATACCTTGTGGGGACCATTTTCCTGACACATGCTAGGTTGTGGGGACCCACTGCTCCTTGTGGGGACTGAAGCCTGGTCCCCACAAGGGGAAACGCTGTTTTTGGGTCAGGGGTCAGATTTAGGACTAAGGTGTGAATTAGGTATGTAATGGTTAGGTAAGGGTAAGGTTTAGGCTGTAGAAATGAATGGAAGTCAATGGAAAGTCCCCGCAAAGATAGCCGTCCGAACATGTGTATGCGCGTGCGCGCAGATATTTCCTCCATATTATTTTGTATAAAACAAGGTGTGTATCTTTGTGTTGCGAGTTGGTGGGGACAAAGAGGAGCGGGGTTCTTTAGTGATCTAAAGATGGGCTGGGGGGCCCAGATGGACCCACAGTTACTAGAAGACCTTTTCTTTAGTGCCAAGAATAAATAAATAAACTTTAAATAAACTCACATGTGAATGCCAGACACTCTTATTCCATAAATTAGGATGTACGTCCTGGTCAGGCTTGTCAGATTAATGGCACCTTTCGAAAATAATCCTTTAGGAGGTGTTAAACATACTACGAAATATAAATATGTTAAAACATACATAATCTAATTAATCTATGTAATTTTTCACTTGGTGATGGAACTGCCGACAAAGGAACTTTTCAGTCATTTTCTAATTTATGGAATCAGCCTGTATTTGCTCAATGATTACCAACACCTACAGTCGAAAACAGTTTCATAATTCAGTAATATTTTTGTGAAGAATTATAAAATAGTTGCCTTTTATTGTCTGATTTTATCAAGTGCTAAAAACATCAACAACATGAGTTTCCGTAACAATCAAAATGTTATTAAACGTTTCAGAAGCAGAATAAATAACTGCTGTGTAAACCAAAATGAATCCTTGTCAGTCCGAGCTTTGTACTTTTCAGTGATGTGATTCTGACTCCAAGCTGTCCCTCAGCTGGTTGGCAAAACCTTTAGTTGATGGAAGCTTTTCAGGGGGATGCAGTCCTCCCCAGAAAACCTTCCCAAGTATTGATTACACATTTACAACACCAGTTTTGTTGGTGCTAAAGAAGGGATTGCACAGTTGGCCTAATTCCCCAAACAGCTCTATTCAGTGAACTGAGAGACGCAACTGAAAACTGTAAACTTAAGACGATTGGATTCGGATCTGCTTCGTTTGTGCAAAAGTGAAGACCCCCTGACACAAGCTGGTTATATAAGATACTCCACCATTTATTAAATGTACAGAAATACTGTTCAAAATCCACACAAGAAAGTGTTAAAGGACAAAATCCTTAATCCAAATGTAAACAAAATGGGCGCCCCATCAGACAGCGTGAACAAAGCCAGCGCTTTTCGCAGCGCTGTTGATCTTCAAACCCAATTATGCACAGCTCAACATAGTAGTCAGTGTTGTCTGGCGTCGCTCGATGGCGTGTAAATGGCCGCGGCTTTGTAAACATCAGAACTGAACACGGGTTGCTTGAGTTGCAGCGGACGAGTAAAAGCCGAGGGGAGTCATTTTCACTACCTGCAAACATTGATTCATGGAGGCTTGTGGAGCGAGTTCGGGTCGGTGCCTTCTTTTATACCGAGCTGCAAAATTACAGTGATCTAAAGAAAACATCACAGAACAACAGAGAGAGTACTTCATAAACATTTCACAGAACGTACCGATCAAATCTATCGAAAACGTTGTCTTTTTTTTTTTTTGTTTGTTTGTTTTTCATGGTAGGCTTTTTCAGTCGGAGGATGACTTTAGCAATCACTTTAGCTGTAAAAACAAGACAACACAATAGTTAAAGCATCAGGGACAGTCATTTCAGAACATGTCGGGGCATTCCGGGTTCTGGGTTCCTTTCCACTTCAAACGTATTTGCAGAAATACAAACCTGGTATTATCAAATACGACCAAATTCGAAGAGCTTAGTAAATGTTACCAATAAATAAGTAAAATCCATCACCTGTCCGGTTTCGATTTGCAACTTGAAATGTGCTTATCCAACCGTGTCCAGTGAAAACAGAACTGGTTTTCAAAGGGGAGCACAATTACCCACCACACCGCGGTGGACGGAGAGAGCATCCACAACTGTAAACATTCAAGTCATCGCCGACATTGGACCTCAGTTATCAAATTCTATTCTTGATGAAAAAAGAAAAGAAAAAAAATTTGATTTCGGTGCCTCTTTTGTCTGGATGTGCATGTAAAAGAAAAAGAATCCCTGGTTTAATGTACCCAGCCCTTCATTAAAAATTAAAAGTCATCCCTTCCCGTTTATGTAACAGTTCTGTGCTGCTTAAATGTGGCTCGATGTGCTTGTTTTGTTTTGTTTTTAAAAAAAAGTGTAGGTTAACAAAAAAAACTATGTGTAATTGTGACTTTTTGCTAGTTGTGACGGGTAATACAATCACTGACAATGTGTCAGAAATCCAGTCATCCAGAGAAATGTAAACATCCCAAAGTGCTCCAATGCTGAAAATCTGAATGCAAATGCAACTGGAATTGTAGAGACACATAAAAGAAAATACCAAATGATAGATTTTTTTTTAGCCCTTGTGGGAATGTAGGCAGGATTTCCATGTTGTCAGAAGAAGCTTCATTAATAGTTGGCCAGATTGGTTGGCCTATGGACCCATTATGTTCTGAGAAATGTCACGAATGGATTCGGTTAATTGAAAACCTTGCATGCACTCCGCTCCTTATCTACACCAAACCGTTCAACTGCTTTAGCTGGTGACCAAAACAAACAATCTCCATGTCCACACACAGAACTGCTTTTTTTTTCCTTCTGTAAAATCAGCCCAAAGTTTGAAAAAAAATGCACCGTAGGGATTGATTAGTTACAACACTGAAATATATGCAGATAAACATTCAGTGATTTGTAATCTAACAGCAAGAAAGGTCCAGCGTGGTCCCGTGGTGTAGAGTATAAATAACAGATATTAGGACTACAGGTTTTGGTACTTAGGAAAAAAGGCATCTTAACCATGAAGGTTTATGTACAATAAATATAGTTAAATTATAATCCAAACAATATGTTGTAAATAAATAAATATTAATCATCTGCGTGATTGTTGAATAATAGTCGGAATTTCAGTGTGTGCTTCCTTTAGAGTTCTCTAAGTGCATCTTAAGCATCGTTAATGAAAAGTTTTAAGTTGCCCCCTTTAATTCTATTTTCAAGCTCAGAAAATACCCCCAGCTGCAGTTCAGTGATCTGTTCTGCCTTGGTATGTCCTGTTCACTTTGTGTTAATGCCTAAAAACAAAAACCCCATCTGTATGACATATTTCTGCAACAGTTCTGTTCGGTTTTTCTCTCGAAACTCCCTGGTCACGGCTAACCCTTACAAAAACAGAAATCTCGGATGCCAAAAGCTGTGTCTAGGAGTTACCATGGTGATGGGCTGTTTGACATCATTTTATCATTTCAAAATGTTTCCTTTGAGATGTGTGTACTTTCTCGTTATCGTGCTTACTCTGCTCTTTGACTTTTAAGCAGCGAAGCAGACACCTCTGTTGGAGTGCTTCGTCATTTCAACAGAGGTGAAATGACAAAGACAAATATCCCTTGAATTCAACTTTCATTTACAATTACATCCACTTTTCAATCCGTTCATACAGATTGAAAAGTAACCAATCTGTGTAAACGGGATAAACTTAAAGGAAACATGAAGCTTTGAAATAAACACTAGTGACTCATCGACGTATAGGAAAACTTCAGGTACAACAAGACCTCTTAAGTATGTTACCAAAATTATAAAATGTTTAAAACTGACAAGGTTTGGGTGACGTGTTCTACGTATAGACAATACAACAAGACCGTACTAATTTACTATGGTGCTTTATGGCTCCACAGGTGAGAAGGCAGTTGATAAGAGAGGCCCAATGTCTGGTTATCTGCAGAGTCGAGTCATGAGTAATACTGTGAGAGCCGGAGAATATGTACACAGTGAACGTGAAAAGCTGGTCTGGAGGCAGAGAAAGAGTCGCTCCTCAATCATACAGACGCTAAACTCCAACGGTCTCTCACTCAAACATAATGGTTTCTCACTCGCAACTATTTCCCTTCCCTGTCCTCTAAGCGGCCCGGGGTAAAAATGTAATCCAAAGCTTGTCTCTCGGCAGCAGCCACGTTGGGATGCCACAGGTCCACCATGAACACCACCCTGAGGCCGTCCTCTGGGTTGCCTACGCAGACAACATTTCAAAGAAAGAAAAAAAGACCAAAAAAAAAAAAATCAATGTCTGACTTTTTAATTTTTTTTGGAAGATTTTCTAAGTTTCTTGCATCAGACTGTGTCAGTTTTGTTCCCCTCTTACCGTCATGGAACGCCCTGTGAAGGAAGGAGTCATCAAAAAGCAGACAGCTGCCCTCAGACCAGCACTGTGGCTCTCCACCGACGACGAGCTCACAGGACGGAGGCACTCTGAGACCTGGCAGAGAAGAAAATAACAGCTTTATCCGTGTGTCAAGTGTAAAATTAGAAAAATGCTTTTCGTTGCCATCCAACCTCCATCCATAGTCTCTGTATCCTTACAGGGTGCTGTTTTACTCCTTCACGAGAATAAACATGTGCACCTACAGTCATTTCAGAGAGTACAGATGGAAATAAAACCAGAGATCAGGTGCAGAGAGCAATAATGACGTTTGGCACATTTCACCCATCCGCCTCCATTGCTCAAGAGAATTGAGTCAAAGGAAGTAAAGCCCACTTTAAGGATACAGACGCTAAGGTTTGAAGTTAGATTTAAAATGTTGACCCTTTCCTTTTTTTATATACGCTTATAAATGCTGCACTGAGGTTAACACACAGCGAGCCTCTTCTGTTTCAGTTCACTTAACCCTCTTACCCAGGTGGCAGCGCAGCCTGACATTTGTTGGACCGTAATGTTCCGTAATGAGAGCTCCGGGCGTCAGCACGGAGAAGCAGGCATTTCCGAAGACATTGTTGGCGATGAAGGTGCGCAGCTGACCCAGCACCCGCCACGCGCGCGGACATCTCCTGACGTTGAGGACCAAAGGGGTGCCTTGGTTCACCAGGTAGTAAGTCCACCATTGACCGCGAGGAGTGCTGTTAGCCTTCCAGCCCGGCGGGAGGGAAGAGCCGCTGCGGGCCGGGGGTTGGTGATAGATGCTCTCAAACTCGGCTAGAAGGGCAGGGAAGCTCTGCTCTAGCAGCTCCACGTCGTGTCTCTGCACTTCTCTGGAGAAGAACGGCGCCGAGGGCAGGTCGGGAAGGAAGAAGACCTCAGGTCTCTGGATAGTTGGTCGGCTGTTGAGGTACCGGCCTTGGTCGCGGACGCCTTTGTGCACGCGGCCCATACCGGACCAGGTGTAGCGCTTGGCGTATTCCTGGAGGCTGTGGTAGAGCCTCTGGTTCAGGCTCTCGCCGGCGCTGGTGCATCGGAAGCACTCGGACGACTGGCAGAAGGCGAAGCCATTCTGCTCTTCCAGGAGTGACCCGTGCTTCCCTTTGCCCCTGCCCCGACAGTCTGAGCTCATGAAACCCCCGACAACCCCTCCGATCCGGCTGGTGCCGCTCAGGTACCTCCCTCGCAAGGGGCTGGTGCCGTGCTCGCGGCCCACTCTGTAGCAGTACCACATGAACAGCAGCAGCACGCACATGGCTATGACGAACACACAGATCTCGCATTCCCTCACAGACTGCATCCCGCCCGCCACCATCTCCCTCACGCTCTCCAGCGACCACTCCATCTCAGCTCGCCTCTGGGCTGCTGAACCCAACAGAAGTACAAAGTGCTGATGAAGGATCAGTTAATGCGTCTTTTCTTGATTGTGACTGAAGGGGGCCTTAAACCACACGCTTGCTGTTATGGAGTCTAGTGTCAAGCGGCTCTTGTGGCCGCCTCTGATGTAAACAGTCTGCTGATTGGATGTGACACTCTCGCTCTTCAGGTCTAGCATTTCAGCGCTCTGCGGCGAGGGTAGGTTTCTGCTTGCATGGTGTCGGGCCGTGAAGTGTTTGCGTGTCTCCCTCGCGCCTATCTCTCTCCGACAAACGCAGACAGACACCTGGCCTAGGGTTGTCTCTTCTCTGCAAAACAAAAACAGAAGGAGGGGAAGGGGAGACAAAAGAGAACCGGATGTAATATTTCAGTGTTGGAGTGTGCTGAGAGGACAGGGATTGGTTACCAGTGTTAAGGTATATGGATTTCGTTTGAGTTAGGGATTCAAACCCGAAGGTTTCGCTTTATCTTACAGTTTATGAGAGGTCAGAGAAGATACTGGCGTGAACAGAGTTTCTCCTGCTGTACAAAACAGAGAGTAGAGTGACGTTGCCCCTCCTGCACCTGCTGCTGCACACTGCAAATCATCTGAGTGAAAGAAGCCATCTGCATTAGAAGTATTTTCTGGTGTTAAAAACAAGACACGTCACGGCAGAGAAACAGCTGACAAGCTGCAAGCGTGACTGTTTGTTAAAACTGCAGTATAAAACTTTTATAAAAAATGTTTTTCACTCCCACCAGGTCTTGACAGTATGTTAGGCGACAGATAAACTGTGAAAAGATCAGTTTCCTCCATCTCCTTCCTGAGCTACTGCTGTCATCAGAAAGGATGCACCTCCTGACCAAAAACAACCAATCAGAGCCAGGAGGAAGGTTTCAGCGCTGTCACTCAATCTCATGTACTCGCTCCTAAACGTGCTAATGGCAGAGAAACAACTCACCGTAACAGGCAAACTGTTCGTCCAGTGTTATCGGTAGCTATGCTAACTAGCCTTAGCATTCACAACAGGATCTGCTGACAGGGAAAAGCTGTACCGGTAGAGTGCGAAGGGGGTGGGCGTGAAAAGGGGATGAGCAGCGCCACACAAGATTATGATTGACAGCTGTAAGACCTGCGTCTGGGCTCTGATTGTTTTTTTCTAGTTATCACTGGGAGGAGATAGAGAAGCTTCATTTTTTCACAGGTGGTGAGGGACGATTTAAGAGTTTGGAATCTGCTGACCTTCCCTCGATTAGCTCTGATTGGTAATCGGCATATTAAATACTGAAAAAAAAAAGTGTATATATATATTTTTTGCCTTTTCATTACATGCATTGCTCTCCATTTTCAGTCAATCAACCACATGGACCTTGCGTGACTTTTTTTTAGTTCAGTAACGAACAGATAAAGGTTCTGATGCACAAGTGGAGTTAATCTTTGAATTCATGAACTATTAGTTGGATTCAAAACTACTAATTCTGACAAAGTAACTAAAACACATATATTGTTTGACTTTACAGTCCCTAGAACAAAATGTTGAATAATCACAGTCAGCAGGCAAGGCCTCAGAGACAACGGGAAATTGGTGTCGGCCAAGAGATGTCTGATCGCTGCATCTCTAATTGACGTTTGTTTCACAATTTTTTTCGTCTAGATACAGTGAAAATGTGGCGTTCGTTTAACCTACAGGTTATCACAGCATGAACATCTTACACTGACCCAGGCCGACTGCAGGAGAAACCCATTATGCGTTGCTATGGTTTTGACACAAGTACGCCAAATGTAACACGTGTCTCTTTAAACTAGCAAACTACCGTCTTGATTCACTGCATGTAATAAACACCTGCTGGACTTGAACATGACTGCACACACACACACACACACACACACACACGCACACACACGCACACACGCACACACACACACACACACGAAGAGTGAGCAGAAACGGGAATCCAGCCCTCCACACACACACTCCCTCTGTACTGCACTTTATAAAGCCATGAGTCATGGGTACATTGCTGCATTTAAAACAAATCTCTCCCTTTCCTGTGATTGAGCACCACACACACACACACACACAAAACACACAATTATGTAAACATAAACATAGCTGAAACCCACCCACAGTTATAATTGGCATTCATAGGTTGCTCAGCAGGAGCTGCATAAATGCCTCCTCTGGGGGAAGAGGAGGGTGTTTGTGTGTGTGTGTGTGTGTGTGTGTGTGTGTGTGTGTGTGTGTGTTCGGGATTGGGGGGTCTTGGTATCAAAAGAAGGCTGCATTACATGAGTGTGATTATATAATGCTAATGGACCAGCAGCAGCAGCAGCAGCAACCACAAGGCCAGGAGTGCAATGCGTCAGCTGTGATCACTCCACGGTGCGCTCTCACCAAAAATGGTCCGGTTCTCCTGCTCCAGCAGATCCTCCCCTCCATCCTGCCTGACAGCATCAAGACGCCCCCACGCCCCACACACACACGCGCGCGCTCTTATTACCCCTTTTGTTTCCAAGCCGTCAGAGTGGAAGAGTTGCAGCTATCAGCTGCCATTCAAACCAAAGAGCAAAAGATACAACACGGGAGCGACCGCTGGCAAACAAGCCGATGGCAAGAACAGAGCCCCACGCTTTCCCGTGTGTGATGCTGCTGCGTGGATGTCGTAGTGGTTGCGCTGGGCTTTTTTTTTTTTGTGCACATCCATACCTACTCAGCATGCGTGGCCGAGGCCGCCCGGCGGAGAGCGGAGGCGCACAGGTGTTTCTCCAGGCGACGCTGCGCACCACTGCAGTGCACACGGCAGACGGGGACCGCTCAGCAACATCACAGGAATCCGCTCCAAATCACACAAAGACGGACGGAGCTCGCCACCATTGCATGGAGGGAGGGTGGGGTGGGGGGGACAAAAATGGAGAAGGAGAAAAAATAATAATAATAGTAATAATAATGATAATGTGTGTATCAGAAGCGGTCCTACCGACGGGCGGAATCCCTGTCGGAGGCGAACAGAGGGTGTCGGAAATGCCTTCCGAAAATATTGATGTAAATACTGACGTTTCTCTGGGGAAGACACCCACAGTCAATCATGTTGGGGAGGATCGCCGTCTGGTTCCGCTTGTTCCTTTCAAAATAAAGCCCTCTAAAAAAACAAAAAAAAAAATGTTCAGGTCATTTAATTATAATTTTATTTGACGGAGCAGCACATAGCGTAAGAGGGAAAGCTCTCCTAGCGAGTGTTATTTAATCTCAGTAAAATAGATGTTTTATGAAAGCAGATGTCAGAGAACACCTGCAAACAGACAGCTTCATGAAGACAAACGAACAGAGCCAACAGGCCAGAGACCAACGTGGAGAAACTTACAGGACGATTATAAAACCAAACAGATGCTGGAAATTATCCCACGTGTCTGGCAGCAGTGCTGATGTAGGAGACACTGTTAAAACACAAATTATATATATA
>CAEGAD010097433.1:0-17215 GCA_903067055.1 Poeciliopsis paucimaculata
GATGAGCTAGAATCTGAGAAGGACAGCCTCCTGAAACATCTGACTGCTGGCCAAAAACTGCAATTAGGACCTCCGAGGCAAAACGAGATACATCCAAGTATCTCTGACTCTGAATCCACAGATCTGGACCGTCTCTCAGAGGAAACCCTGTCAGAGGACAGGGTTTCCTCTGAGAGAAAACCCTCTGAGGATCAGAGATGCACCCAGATTCCTGGTGCATCTCTGGAGGAGGAAAATTATTTTGTAGAGGAGACAGTGGCCAAAGGAAAATCGTTGTGGAGAAGAATAAGACATAGTTTGGGACTGAGGAAACCAGAAAGATGGAAAAAGAGAAGAACATCTGAAGAAAGCGATTTGGAAAAAATGTCCAGTTAAGTTTTTAACGGTTTGCAAAACCCTAAACTATATCCCTTATTTTAGACCCCCCCCCAAAAAAATGGCCAGGTGTGCTCCGGGTGCTCCGGTTTCCCCAGGTTTCCAAAACCCCAAATTACATTTCATATTTTAGACAAAAAAAAAAGGTCAGCATGGTGATGCAGTGGTTAACGCTGCATCTTCTCAGAAAACAGCTCTTCGTTCTCAACCGGTCGCCTCTTTCTGTGGGAGTTTGTCTGTTCTGCCCGTGTTAGTGGGGGGTTTTCCTCGGGTGCTCCAGTTCCCCACAGGTTTAGAAAATTATCTAAATTTTGGTGATTGCCCAATGTACATTGTCCTCAAGAAATGTAGAATTAATTTCTAGAAAATTGAATTTGCAAACAGTTCAGATTGGAGAAACATAATGTCAGGTGAGAGTTGCTCTCCACAGGTTGCCCTTTGTCTCCAGTTTCTAGATGCAGTCAAGGTTTTGATGGGATCCATTTTAGTGGCCTTCGCATCACGTTTCTGCTTTTTGAAGATGTGACGAGGTCCCATTGGCTTCAACAGCTGTGGGCAAATAGTCTTTGGCATAGGCCTAACAAGGCGAGTGCCGAAACTGGAAAAGGAGTGGACCCTGGTGGACCTGCCCAGTCAGTTTTCTGATTACAAAAAATACTTTGTACTAACCATAAGCATACATTGGCTAATGCTGATGTTATACCAGTGAATCACTAAGGAGAGTCTTGAAGCTCAGCACAGATGGACAGAGTACAAAAAAGACGTTGCAGTTTTTTCCAAATAATTATGTAAGTTGACTCATGTTGTATCCACGTTAGCTGGATGATGACTAGTTAATTCATACCAATATATCATGAAATGCCTGTTAACATAAATACTAATATTGCTGTTAACTCCTTGATAGTTAGTTGTTGCCAGGAATAAACCTAGTCCTCTTTATTTTTTTTGCAAAAGTTGTACTCACCGTTGCTTTGATATATTTAAAAGAAATGTTTATTGTCACAATAGAAAGAGCAAAGAGTCGGGGAGGAGACAACAGACCAGAGGCCAGCAACAGCACCATGATGTAGGATCTTCTCTTACCTGAGAATAATTTGCTTAAGACGAAATTATTGCTTATTTTAGTAATAATTTGCTTATTACTGAGATAAACCACAAGCAAATTACTTATTTTAAAGATCATAATTTCCACACCTGACTCACACAAACACAAACACAACACTAACGCGCTTCATGTACGTGGCGCACAAAACCAACACAATCATGACATATACAAATACAGAGTAACATAGTGTGTCTGAACAACACAAAGTCAAACACTCACAATGCAACACAAGATCACACACATATATTCCTATATAGCTTATTTCATACAAATTACACTAAATTATAAAAATAGTAAAATAAACCCCAGCTGGTAGATAAAATTTTAGCAGCTCTACTTCACTCTTTCTTTGGTTACCTAGCAACTTAGTCATTCTTTGGTTACCTAGGAACGACCTGTTGAGTAACCAGTGCGGCGGCAGTTTCAGGTTTGGCCACTTTGCCTCATAACTGGTTCAAAATAATAATAATAAAATTTGAAAAAAAACACGTGGAGTGAAAGCTGGATGAAATAGGATATTTCACATCACCAGTTTGTTAGTATTTTGGATAATTAAAACAAAAGACTAATCAATAATTACCAATGTCAACAACAATAACATTAATAATAATAATAAGAAGAATATTTTATTGATCCCAGTAATGCACACAATAACAAAATAATAAATAACAATGGGCATATAATGATAGTCCTAAGGACACACATATTGCTCAGTACATTGATTATATAATCAACATTTAAAACACACAGCTCTAGAGATTATGCATGAATTATACAGTCTGAGAGCCTCGGGCAGAAAGGACTTCCTGTAGCGTTCTTTAGCACATCTGGGCTGCAGTGATCTTTGGCTATGTCTGCTCCTCAGGCTGTCCACCAGGCTGTAGAGGGGATGGAAGGGGCTATCCTTGGTAGCTCTGATCTTCTTCAGCATTCTGTCTCTCATCGCCTCTTCCAGTGGAGCCAGCCTGATCCCTACAACTGACTCAGCCTTTCTTATCAGTTCGTTAAGTCTGTTTGAGTCTTTCACCGTCATTGCAGCACCCCAGCTCAGCACTGCATTGAAGATGGGACTAGCCTCTGATGACTGATAGAACATGAAGAGCTTCCTACTGCAGATGTTGAAAGACCCGAGCTTCCATATAAGATAGAGTCTGCTCATGGCCTTTTTGTAGAGCACATCAGTGTTGGTAGTCCACTGTAGCTTCCTGTCTAATGTAACACCAGCGTACTTGTAGGATTGAACCTGATCCACATCTGCCCCTCAGATGGCGATTGGGAGCCAATGTATTTTCTTGTTGCAGGAACTGACAACCATTTCCTTGGTCTTGTCTACATAAAATAGACAATAAAACCAAATGGAACAAGTTGAAATATAGTCATGCTAATTTGGCCTTCCAGGCTCCCATACATTTTCTTCCAGGATTGTTTCTCTATGAACTTTGACCAGCTGCCATGTCCCTGCTGGAAAAAACAACAGCATCACCATAGCAACACTCACTTCACTTCATTTCAGTTTATTTACATATCAACCTGAATTTATTTCCTAGCTCTGGAAGTTAAACGCTCTTCTACCTTTTTTTTCTTCTTCAACCTGGTATAATTATGTTTTTTGTTCTATTTCGCATTTCAAAATGTTTAACCTTAGTTAGTTTTACACAACTTTCATTTGACGCGGCTCTTGTTCAAGTCATGTACTCTTTATGAGTATGTGACTTTTTGTGCATCAGGTGAAGCCTCTTCTTTGGGAAGATTTGCATGACTCTGTTATGTGTTTATCATAAAACATTCGGGCGCTACACCTACACGCTCTTTAGTTCTGCTTTCCGCTTACCTCAAAATAACACAGTGAATAAACTGAGTAACAAGGTTAGAAATTGTTTCTCTTCTCCTCAGGATGAATTTGAAAATAGATCCTCCACTTCTAATGAACCAAAGAAACCTTTGTGCAATGCACTAACATTACGTCTTTCATGAAAACATGTACTGTTTGAATACTCAAATGTTGATGTTTGCTGAGCTGTGTTCATTTTATTTTAAAGGGAACATGTTAGGCAAAACTGACATTTTTCACATTTTTGTTTTTCCTTTGGATTTCTGCTGCTTCTAAAAAGAAAGCCCAAGCTATTTAAAAACAAAAAAAAACCCATCATTGCTAATGACTTATTGCCATTTTTTAAGGTAATGCTTTTTAGTGTTTGAAAAATGACCCGTCTGAAAAACCTCTGGAATGTAACGTCACAAATCAGCAGGCACTCCCCCTCACCTAGCAACCCCAGTGAAGTCCAGCCCATCACCCAGCAGCCCACGGTAAGCTCCAGGATACATGGGTCAGCTGATTTTACCAGTGTTTTTGGACACTGAATACGACATGTTTTGTTGTGGACTTACCCTCCAGAAACCACTCGCTGTGTTCTTGTTGGTTGTGCAGGAGACTCTACTAATGCTTTTCGAAGATGTACGGTTGTACCCCAGAAGGAGTTTTGGTGGGAAATGTGCAAATCAATACCTTTTTGATGATACTGGCTTGTAGTGAGACATCTTCCTTACCAACATGGGTTCAAAGGCCGCAATGCGAGAAGCAATCCATTTCTCCAAAAGAAACACCAAAAAGTTACATTGTAGTTTGTAAATACATACTGAGACAAAGACATTCATTTTTAGAAACATGTCCTGTGTTCTAATTAAGAGGAAATGTTTTGCCATAATGACCATTGTTACATGTGGAGAACAAAGAGAGACACCATTGAGCCTGGGAACAACACTGTTCCAAATGTGAAGTACGGGAGTGGCTGTGTCATATTGTGGGGCTGTTTTACTGTTGGAGGAACTGCTGCATATCACAAAATACCTAGAATCTTGCCTCACTTATATTGAGGACCAAAGCTGACATAAAAAATAAAAACATAAATATATATCTTGTTTTTCCTTGTCCTTACACATGCGTTTATGCTTTTATTTTTTATTTTTGTCAGTTTTGGTCCTCCATATACTTATACAAGTCCTATCAGGAGAAATTGTGGGTCTTGCGTGCTCTTTCCATGTGAACTTCTATGTTCAGTTGCTTATTTAGTTCTTACCACCTATAAACACAAATCAGATTATTTGAACTTTAGCTCCTCTGGTCACTGGTGGCCTGTTTTATCTTTTATCTAATCTATTCCTTCCTGTTTGTGGCTCATATCAGTTACTTTCCCTTGACCTGTCTCATACACTGCACGAAAAACAAACACCGAAAGAGACGTAAGGAAAAGCACGATGTTTGTTCGGTTACACTTTATTTGACGGGGTGTGCATAAGACTGACATAGCACCTGTCATGAACTTGAAGGAGTTTTTATGAATGTTGTCATAAAGTGTCGCTCGGTAAATAAGGACACTTTTAATGCAAGGTTGCTCTAAAAGTCGCATTAAATGTCCATCTAAAGTGCCATCTTTTAAAGAATCCTTCATCTTCATGAGACATGTTAAGTCATGTTTATGACAGTGTCATGTCAGTCTTATGCACATATCGTCAAATACGGTGTTCACGTTTGTTCTATAATCAAAGTGTTTATTTTTCAGTGGTAGGCGCTTGCTCTGTAATTAGGGTCATCGGTTCTATTCCTGCTTAGTCCATCCTTGTTGTTTGTGTCCTTGGACAAGACACAGCAATGAACACAGAAAACTCATGTGCTCAATATCAGCACTATATTATATGGTATAATTAAGCAGCAGACTTTGAACTTTCAATTAAGTCATAAAATGTCTGAACAAAAACAAATCTGAGAGCCATAAGGAAGAGTATAAAGTTTATTCTTTAAAGCAGTTTTTGTCTTTCAAGCAGCTTACATATTTTAACAGAATCTAATAATTAACTAAAACGTGTATAAATAGGTCTCTTCACAGTCCTTCAACAGTGTTCCTGAAGAAGACGCACACATATCAAAGAACAATGGGGTTTCCATCATCAGCGATGCTTCTCATGTGCCTGGCTGGTGGGCTGTCCACCTGCCGGGCAGAAGGTGAGGACAATCAGATTCAGGTCACTGAGATCGCAGAGGAAGAGCAGGAGAATCATCTGACAGAGACGGTCGCAGAGGACACAGAAACCCCCGATCAAGATCTTCAGACAGAAACAGTCGAGGCATCCAACTCGGGATCCCCAGAGAAAGCTGGTGAACCAAACATCTGCTTGGTAATGAAGGAGCTCGGAGTTCTGCAAGAGAGGCAGAAAGCCACTGTGAGGGCCCTGGAGGAAACCAATAGAAAGCTGGAAGCCAGCGAGAAGAAGATCGGCGTCCTTAACAGCACTCTGACAGAGATGAGGAGAACTTATGAAGGTAACGAAAGATGACATTCATTTTAAATCATTTTAGAAATTTGTTTGCCACAAATTGTGTGGCGTTCAGCTTTTTTTCACCCATTGTTTGTTGACATAACAGCAAAAGTTCAGTGGCCCATTTATCTTACCCTCTAACTGTGCACTAAAATATTATTGTTGCTCACAGATATAAGGTAGACAATACATTATTAAAACTATTTTGTGTTTACACCACTCTAACATTTAGTTAGAAGACAATGTGAGTCGTATATATGCTTTAGATAATTAATAGTTTCTGTTTCAATACTTCAAAATAAATACATGATTATTAAAGAGTCATTGATGTTTATGGCTGAAAAAAATATCTACATTTCCTCAGTAATACTACTGGTGTTGAGCAGTTAATTACACTTTGAGAGAGAATCCCTGTTAATCTGCTGCATCTTATCTCTAAACTGCATGTGTCTTATTTTTCTGTTTTCTTCACTGTGTTTAAACTTCAGAACAACACCAGGTTGCATTTTCTGCAGCGCTGCCAACAACGACGACTATAGGTCCTGTGAATGTTCTTTACCCTCTGGTATACAAAGACGTTCTGTCCAACATTGGAGGCCATTACAGCCCAGTGACAGGTCAGTGTTCATTTTTCTGTCATCTGTTGCTATGTACATGTACAAAACATGTTTTGTGCAAGTGAAGGGGGATAGAACGTAAGGGGTTACTCAAATTTGAGGATTTGTAGTTTGTATGAACAATAAGAAAGAGCTTTTGTTTTTCAATTTTTAGTGTTAAATTATGGAAGAAGTTAAATGAGGAGTTATAACAAAGAAAAGATTTAATACAATTTAAAAGGAAATATAAGGAGATAATTTTCACAAGGTGTAGAAATATGAGTGGGAGTTTGAATGTAACGCATATGAGTGTGTGTGGTTATGGATGTATATATTCAGACATATTTAAACCCAGATAAAATTAATTTACCTATGTCTTTCTTATCTTTTATTATTATTTAATAATGAGGGCCCATCTGAAAATATATGAGTTTATGGGGCAGGAGTTCAAAGTTTCTGACTTCTTCCTACTCCCTTACAAGCATGTTAAGCTTATTGTGGTACAAAAATGTGTGTTTTTTGCATTCCTTGTTCATGTGCTTTATTTTATAAAATAAGTAAATAAATAACATACATTCTTGAATAGAAAGCAATTGTTTTTAAACCCAAGAAATATCCCTTAAACAAGTTTTCTTCTGTTATCTTTAAAGATGACGGTTCCTTCTTACAGTAGATTTATCTCTGATTGCTTTTCTTATTATCCTCTGCAGGATACTTTACGGCACCAGTGAGAGGAATTTATTACTTTTCTTTTTCTTCACTTTGTTGGCCGGGTCATGGAACCACTGGAGGAAGTCTTTACCGAAACGGAAACCTTGTTGTGTCATGGTATGGTTATAGTAAAAATCACCCCATCTCTGGCTCCAACAGCGCCATCTTGCTGCTGCAAGCAGGAGACATGGTCAACGTCCGCCTCTGGGACGGGAGGAAAATAAGTGATAATGGATACAAGTACTCCACATTCAGTGGATTTTTACTGTCACCAATGTAAACATTTAGAAACAAAGACTGCTTTTTGTGAGGAAACTATAAATATTTTTTCTACTGTCACTTTCAGACAACTTTGGATTAATATCATGTCCTTATACAATTTTAGGTGACAACACACCTTTGTAAGACATGTATTATTATCCAATTAAATATACATTCATTGTTTGAAACTAAATTTTGCATTAATTGTCCAGTTTCAAGATAGTGAAACTTTTAATCACACAAAGTTCTCTATATTCCATAACATTCTCTAAAAATAAAGAACATTTGCAAGACTGTTGTTTTTTTTCTGTCACTTTAAACAGAAAATAGTACTGTATGTGTGTTCTGTGATAAGCTGATAACTCACCTGCAAATACATTGAGGTTTGAATGTTTAATTGGTATGGAAAAGTGAGAATTTTATTGTACATTACAGTGATAAACAGTTAATAAAATTCTGTAAGTATTGTTTTTAGGTCAACGTAGTTAAATACAGACTTGTTACAAAATCAATAAAATGCCAATGCTCGACATACATGACCTAAATCTGGTAACCAGTTAAACGTTTGTATTTCCTAATTTCCAACACTTTGATTGTATTACATTGACTTTGCTCTGAAATCAAAATAAACAAAGATCATGTTTGACATATACATGAATTTTAATTAAAGACAGTGTAAACACATACTGTGTTGCTTAAACTTTTACTATTTAGTAACTTTTCTTGTAAATATAAGGTTATTTACAAGAAAGACTTGTAAATATTACTTATTTACAAATTATAAATAATATCTATATTATATAAATATTTATATTATATATATAATTATTATTGGATTTAAAGTAAAAGCACTGATAAGAAAACTAATGAGAAAGAAAAATCCATGCATGTGCAGGACTCCATTTTGACTATTTGCTCCCAATATATAATAATAATTAGAACTATAAGAGATCAGTAGTTCCTTGACCATGTCCTAAAATACAGTGGGCATTTAAATTGCCATTATATCAAACTTACAAAGAATCATCAGGGGGAAAAAAAACAAAAAAACAAAAATGAGCCGAGTTTTCTCTGTGACGGAAACATTCAGCTTTAGCCCATTACATTTACGACAATCTGTCAGTTAAAAACATTAACAACAAATTAATGACTTTACAAAGCTAAAAATGATTCAACATTTTCTTTATTGAAATGTGGAACTCATCAATTTCTCCAACAACTTTTTAAGAGGAAACATTTTTTTCTGTTGGTGTAATTAAAGTAACTATCATTACAGATAGTTACTTTAATTAAAAAAAGACAAATCAATATTTACCTCCAATCTACCCAACTACAGCTGACAGCACCGCTCAGTAGTCAGCGATTTTGTACCCTAAATAAGATCCTATGGAAGTTGTTTACATTTTTGACAAATGTCTAGAATCCTTACATGCTTATATATCCTACAAAACATTCTCACTGATTTGCATAGATCTGAACACATCTCACCATAAGATACAACAAAAGCAACCAAACAAAAGAACATTAACCGGATGTACCGGTGAAAAAGGAGCTTTACAGGTGAAGGGATACCCAAAGGAACTGCATGTTCCTGCTCAGCTGAAGGTGATGAGGTATTCTGGGTAGGCCTGGTCGTCATGGAAGACTATAAACATTGCCGGCTGCTGCTGGTTGTTCACCAAACTGTCGAAGCAGTCAGTGGGGTCTGCACCTCGGGGAGGGGGAGCTTTCATGGAGGATTTACCCACTGTGTAACGGCCGGTGACAACACGAGCAACATACAGTCGCCTCATTCCTGATTGGTCTGGTGGAGAATAACCCTTAGCTGAGTACTCGGCATTAACCGCAAAGTAAACTCCTCTTCCGTATGCGGCAGCTGTAGGAAAAATGACAATGAAAAAATTTAGAAACATTGGTTAGTTGCCTTTCAGGCACTAGATTTTGTTGGAGGTGTATTAGTTAATCATGGCTGACCATGTGCTCCAGCATAACTCCTGTCAAATCGGTCTCTTTCAATGCAGTTGCACGACTCCGCAGATGTGCCATGGTACAGAAACCTTTCACAGAGTTCTGCTTGGCCATTCTTGACTAGTATACGTTGCCGACACACGCTGTAAGCGTTCCACAGGTACAAGTTCTGCACACGTTCAATCTAAGACCACAAAAAAAGCCCCATTTATGGTTATTTTTCTATAAAGTTGAGATTTTAATGGTTCTAATTGAATAATAATATTAGCATGCTTACTTTATGGATTGTATACTTGGCAGTGTTGAGGAAGCCACTTGCTACATTTTGGTATTCATTGGAGTTTGGCTGCAACTCCACCTTTTTAAAGATTTCGTCTTGCATAGGTTCCCAGTGTGAAGGTAACTCCAAGTCTAAAGCACAAATCACGCAAAGAAATGTTTAATTTATACATAATTAAAAAGTGTTAAACATATTGTATCTAGAAAAAAAAAAAAGAAACTATAAAAGCTTTCATACCGTACCTTCACACTCTGTCCTTTTCAGTTTATATGTTTTGCCAGTCGTCCAGTCTGTGGCGTCTAGTGACGTCATATTTACTTTGAGAATCTTGCCTTCAGGCATCTCTATGTCTACACACACTTTTTTCTGTAAGAGAGCTTCTTCCAGCATGTAGTTTCCACTAAGGCTCAGCTCCTGCCATTCATCATTGTCATCTTTCATCGCCCACTGGATGGTAAGAGCCAACATTGCCTCTTCCTTGTCTTTGAGGTCTTCTTCAAGTACTTGCTGAACTGCTTTGTTTATTAACTCGGTGACACTCAAGACATCTTCCTTTAAACCTTTAAGGACGTACGCTTCTTTGCTTGACCCGATCCTTCCCCTGGTTCTACCAGTATCGACTGTTTTCAGCTCTATGCTTATTCCCATTAGTTTGATTTTTGCCTGCACTGCGTCCAGTTCCATAGGGTCGAGCTTAGCAACAGAATGCACAGGCACTGTTCTCTCTATGAGCTCTTTCTGCACGATCAACTCCAACTCTTTCTTGACGGTCTTGGCGACATCTGAACCACAGCCGATTACCCGCAAAACTGTTGACTCGGGCTTCGAAGAGATGGTTTCGTCTTGTTTGGTTGTCAGTCTAGAACACGTTCCTTGGATCTTTTTTAGTGTTTGTCTGGCTTTGTCTGCAGTCAAGAAAAGCAGAGCATTAGCCTTCTTTTTAAACGCATTGTAATCAATCGGTCTGAAACCGATCAAATGTATCTGAAACACAATTTGGTTCAGTTGCAATTTAAAAGACTACAGTGTGAATTCGAAATCTATTGTTGATGTAACAAGACGTCCATAACATTAGTCTTACAAAGCCTTCAAATTTCATGGTATGTATATAAAATGACACAAAAACAAGAAGAAATCTGCATTATGGGATTTAGAAGGTTTGTGTCTATCTGTCCTGTCGAACAGAAACAGCAGAGAGTTCTTGTCAGCCATATCCATGCAAGACCCCATATACCATCATAGCAGCTCTTAGGTTTCCTCAAAACTAGATTATGAAATACCAATAAGATAATCCAATTTTTTTAAAGTAGCAAATTCATTCTAAATTGATTATGTCTGCGTCTTGGCACATCACGGAATATATTTCATCTTTCACCACTTGTTTTAAAATCCCAATTTCGTGGTGTAATATTTCATATCACGTCTTGCAAATTCAATCTCGTAAATGCATTCAGTCTCATTCATTAGACGAACTCTGTTGAAGGACAACAGGTAAATTATTGTTCAAATAAAACACGTCAAAGATGCAAGCAAACCTTTGAGGCTGAGGTTCCTCTGAACAATCCGTCCAAAGCGATTCTCCAGCTCTGACCTGGAAGAACATTGACAGGAAGCTGAAACAAAACGTTCTGACTCAGAGAACAAAACACTGCGATGACATCAGAGTCCACCTCTGACCTGAAACCCTGGAAAACCGGTTGTTGCAGGATGACGATGCGGATGACTGACAGAGAGGTAGGATTCATGTCCCTGACGGTTGAGGCCAAGCCGTCCAGCATCGCTTTAGCAGCATCTTTAGGATTCATTTTACCCTGTCCTACAAGGATTAAGAGACAATTCAAAAATAAACGAACATGCTGTTATTAGGCATTCTTCTGTTTATTTGCTTGCTGTGAAAGGCTTGGTGGTTGAAGCTACTTTTATGTTCATATAAATCTAACATTTTCATCTGAAGCTATACATTATTTAATGATTTAATGAAGTACAAACCCGTATTAATGGCTGGAAATGCCACTGAGCTGAATCCTTTGCTTTCGCAGAGTTTCAGGATCTTCTTGCAGTTCTTGCGGATCACATCACAGTTGGATTTAAAGTCAGCATGGACGATTTCCTTACACCCAAGAAGTCCAGGTTGTGTTGTGCAGCAGAGGTCTGGAGGAATGCCCACTGAAAATACAAAAAGAACATTCAATTTAAGTTTGACAAGTCTGGCAATAAGCAAATTAGTACTTTTAAATCATCCTATACTCTCAAACATAGATTTCTTTCGTTCAAACCTAAAACCCGAGACATATTTATAATATTCACAATTTTTTTGTTCTTGGTGTTTTACCTTGTGTTAATTCTCCTAGGACTGCCGGCCCTGCTGCTGCCAAAATGGAGTGAGAGACCCCTGTTGGGAAAATCATAGTAATGGAGGTATAAATTTAAGATAAAAACTTGTTTTTCTATTTAATTTTCCAGGCAGACATTCATACCAGACTGATAATGAGTGAAGTCAGTTGTGTTGACGATAACATCGGTTCCTGCAGCTACAATGTTACCATTGATGATCTGTAACTTGACTGCACCCATCATGGCCGTGACCTCATCCTTACTCATGGAGACATATCGGTAAAAGGAAGCTAACAAAGCAAACATAAAACATACAAATATGATTTTATATTTTTTGTTAAATTATATATTATGTTAATATTAAGCTTGCTAGGTGCGCTGGAGTGGGAGGCTCCAGAACAATATAACGACATTATTTTGACGTTGACGTGAAGTCAAAATATTTTTGGTATGGTTGGTTTATAATCCACAAACAAAACTTAGAACTTCGCTGGAACAAATGGCTAACTTTCTTGAAGATGGTTGGGATCTAATAAATGGAAGCTTTCTTGCAATCAAGGGGACAACTGTTTTAATTTTAGTTGCACAGCATTTTATTTCAGTGCAAGTCACATTTTGACATTTTGAAAACATTTAAATTGTACATTTTATCAGAAAAGAAACCAAAGCATCTTAGAAACATACAGATGAAACCAACCTTGAGTTGGATCAACGTCATTTGTAAATCCTCTCAGATGCAACGTTCCCTGGGCCGACTGGAGTGCCTGCAATAAAAAAGTAAAAGCATCTGAGTCCAATGAACCATACAATGATCTGAGCCCAATCTAGTAAAAAATAAATACAAAATAGAAATGTAGCATTTCCTTGACCTTGCTTGATTCTTTGTCTGAAGGATGGACAACAATTCTAATCAGGAAAGGTGAACCGCTGGTCCGCTTTCGTTCAAAGGCTCCAACTTCCTCCAGAAGAATCCTAGAGGCCACGTTGTGTGGAAAATTCAGGAGAGCTCCAGTTCCCAGTACTGGAAGAGCAACTGAACTGTAGCCTCTGTCGTTACAAGCATTCAGTATCTTTCTGATTCCCTGTTGCAGCACCTGGGAGGTTCAAATGGTGATTGTTGTAAAAAGCAAAAAAACTAAAACAAACAATTTATGAAGAAATCTTAAGTACTTATGTTACCCCAACTGCAGGTCCATGTTGTTTGTTATCCCAACACTGCAGGTTGAGAAAGATGACTGCTTTACATTCGACACGAGGTACCCTCTCAACTACGACTATATCACTTGGCTGTGTTGCCCCTCCTGCTTCCTGGTTAAACATTGTTGTCAGCTGCGGTCCAACATTTGCTTTTAAAATATTTCCTATGCGTGTAGACACAGGATCGTGGCCAATCATAGGAGACACAATGGCATCCGCCTAGGACAGAGAAATTTGATTTAGTCTGGGTTAACACAACTTTATTTTCATGCCTAGGAAATGATCAGGGTTGACTCTAGTCTGACATTATCATATGAAAATCCTTTTTTATTAAGCTTGACTTGTATGCAAAACTTCTTACCTGTTGGTTCTCAATTGTTCCTTTAACAATCTCAACTTGCACAGGAGCTTCAGTTGTGGCGCCGCTTGCTCCTTCTTGGTCAGCTACATCCGTCTTGAATCCAAGATCTTTCCCTGGCAGAAGGTGGTCACATGCTTCCTGCATGGCCCTCACCACCTCTTCCCTCTTGTCTATCAGAATGATTTTGCTAAGACTTCGCCCGTCTTGACCACCAAACTCCTTGATGGCCGTTACGATAGCCTCAGAGCAAACTTTGATGGGGACGCCAAAAATGCCAGAGCTGATGCACGGCAGGGCTATAGACTTGAACTCCATCAGTTCGGCTAATTTCAGAGCATTGCTAACGGTTTTCACCATTAAGCTACTCTCTCTGCCACTAGCTTTCCCACTTTCAGGTCCAACAGCATGGAGGAGGCTCTTGCACTTCAGGTTGCCCCCTGTAGTAACCACTACCTCACCGACAGCAACCTTTCCAGTCCCTTTCACAAGGGCTTTGCTTTCTTTCTGCACCTCAGGACCACCTGCTTTACTCAGAGCAGCAGCAACACCACCCATGTGGCTTAGATCTTCATTGGCAGCATTTACAATGCCATCTGCATTCTGTTTTGTTATGTCACCCTGATAAACCATCACCTGCAGCCCATGCTGAAGATTGTATTTAGCAAGACGAGTCATCTGTCTACGTAAGTGAGGCTGTTCCTCGAGCTGTATGAGACACTTCTGAGATTCTGCAACCTTTAAGAGCATATCTCTTCCAGAGTGACCACTAAAATATCTCGCTGCTCCTGGCAGGTCAATGGTCACTTTGTTCTGCACAACAGATTGAAGAAGTGGACCCAGTCTATTCCTCACCTCAGTCACTTTGATGGATGGACCTACAAGCAACACCATTGGCCTAGAAGATGATGCTACAGGAGTGAAGGCAACACCTGAATAGTCAAATCTCACTCTCTGTAGAAACTCGGTTAAAAGAGGACGTAATTCTGGGAAGGGGAGAATGACTTTTCCCTCAACGCTTACTTGGTCCAAGATGAACTGAGTTACAATTTCACTCAGCTCGTCAACCTCTGCCGAGTGGCCGGACAAACACACAGTGCCACCTGCACCAAACCCAACACTAGCTCTGCACTGCGTTTGGTTAATCTCGTTCGCCTTGGATTGAAGCGCTTCACAAAGCTCTGGCGGCAAAACAGGGTAGTTAGGAATATCATACTTGACATCCTTAAAGTTTTCTTGGATCATTTTCACAGACTCATCTAAGTTGTCATCACTGAAAGAGAAGAAGTGTAGCATTGTGTCTCGTATTTCTGCTTCCACCATCTTAGCCACTCCCAAAAACTCACAAAGCATCCTGGGACCACCATAGACCTTTTTTAAGAATGCCAAAAATTGTAGGCTTTTGTCAGTAATCGTCCTCTCTAACACTAGTTTCTCCTTTTCACTAATTACCTCACCGGCCTTGAGAATTTCTTCCACACACCCCATTAGAGCTATTTTACCTTCATCAGCCTGTGTGACCTTCAATGCTGGAAAGTCTTGCCCTAGACTGCTTTCAATCTCCTTCCACAAGAGACGCAGTTTCGCCTCACCGATTCTACGAACAGTGGTTTGTATGTCACTTGGACGAGATCCTTTATTTTTAACATGGAGAGACTCTAAAGCTCTTAACTTTGCTTCCACCTGGCTTCGTTCTCCCACAACCACAGTCGTCCCAATGTCACTGTACACCTTCACCTCATCTGCAGGCTGACGAGAGCTGTAGGACTGCAGCAAAGCTTTGATTTTGTGAGCGTCCATCTCATAGTGGCACATGTAGCCATCAAACAGTTGGTTCACCTCAGATTTCCAGTCGTTAGGTTCAGCTACGGCACCTGGCTGAGCTACTCGCCTGACTAAAACTCTCTCCTCCTGTGGTTGGAGCTCAGCAGTGCAGGAAAGTAAGGCCAGCTGACTGTCTAGTTCTCCTTTGACTTTTGGAGATTCCTTCAGGTAACGGAGAAGATACGAGTCGAGCTTTAGCTCATGTTCTTCACTACTTGGTGGCAATTTTGGAGGAATAGCGGACAGCTGTGTCTGTTGCCAGAAAAAAAAAGCATGCATCAGGTTAGCTTTAAGCACACAACAGATTCTTCTAGAAGCTACTTTTCAATACTGTAAAAAATATTGTGATTCAAACATAAATGTTGGAGCTTATTCTGTAACTCCAACATTTCCTGATCATATCACGGGCAATCCAGAAAACACTTCAATATGAATATCTACAGAGATACAAAATAAAATAAAATAATAATAAAAAAACATGTCAACAGTAATAATTTCCTATACTGTACTAGGGTCAGTATTTCATATATATTTTGCTTTCACAAAGGTTTAAATCAAGACAAGGTTTACATTTCCTGCCAACAGTTTAATTCCTTTCAATTACAGCATTTCTAAAAGTGGCCCATGTAGAAGCGACCTGAGTTTTGATGAGAAATGACAAAAATTTAAGGTTCAACAGCATGATAAGTTCAAAAAAAGTTATGGACTTTGGTGACATTTTTTTTACATTTTCTTTTTAAGATTTTAATTACGTTTTTTAATTAGGATTTAATTTTCAAATTATATAGCCGAGTATAATTCGAATGCATTTTGGGGTTACAAAGACCCGCAAATTTGTCTACAAGCACAGCTTAGAAGGAAATAAGTCTCGACAGGAATCTAGCTGAGCACAACTTGTGCTCTACTGCCTCATGGGCTACACCCATTCTATATAGTGTTCTCTACTTCCTGGGCCTGTGTGAGCAGCTTAGGAAAGAAACTTTGAGTTCAATCGTCAGACATGGAATGGATGATTAAGAGAAGTTAAGTTACACCACAATATCTCAAGTCTTAAAACTGTTTCTACTGGTTCCAGGCTCGGTTAATATTTGAAATGGTGAACTGATTTCAGTGGTATTCATGTGGGAAAACGCTTGTGGTCATGTACATATTTTCCTCCATCAAGAGAGGAGATGGAGCGAGAAGCAATGAAACAATCTGTCATAAAACTATGAAAAAAACAAGGATTTCCAACTTTATTTTAGTTTCCTTCAATTTTCAAAAGCGTACCGGAGATGTGGTCGATGCATTCAGGTTCGGGTTGGCTGAACCTGAACCAAAACCATTTGAAGGCGGAGAGGTGTCACCAGAGGAGACGGCGGGTCCGGGATTGTCTCGCACAATCAGCTCTACGGTAACACCAGCTAAATCCACAACATGCTTAGATTTCTGCAGGACTCTTTGTTGAGCTACACGGGTGAAAAAATGAAAACAAATATCCCAAAAGCATGAATATTTCTTTAATAGATTTACGTGAAATATATGTATGTTGCATTAACACACATTTGAGAAGTGTTACAGAAACCACGCGAGTAAACAGAATTATGGAAAAGGTGTGGCATTCTACTTTCATTGTTGTAAAGGACTTCAGACTGTTTCTGATAAATTATCTCTAACTCACCACTTTCATTTTACCATCACAAGTGGTGCCGGAAGTTTTGCAACCTTGACTTGAACCTCATTATTTAACACACTTACCTACTTAAAAATGGTGATTTTAGAAGATAAATGGTTTATAATAAAGACAGCACACACACACACACACAAAAAAAAAAAAAAAAAAAAAAAAAAAAAAATCAAACAACCAAACAAATTTTATACCACACACAAAGGAAGGCCCAAGGTAACCGGTT
>CAEGAD010097439.1:0-15135 GCA_903067055.1 Poeciliopsis paucimaculata
CACCACAATCGAGAGCAATTAATATTTATAATTTCTTACCATATATCCATGTACTAAAAAAAAAAAAAAAAAAAAAAAAAAAAAAAAAAAAAAAAAAAAAAGGGATTGACTGGGTTATATATCCTACCCACGATTAAAAAATATTACCTTGCAACACACACATCAATCTGTCAGAGGTGTCAAGCAGACAAGACGGGTTAGGAAGGGGAAATAATCTGGCAACTTGACGACATTAGTTTTGATTTGGTGCAACTTTTAGCTGACAAAGCTTTGCATTTATTTAGGAGCAATTGGTTGTGCTAAATCTCATATTTTATACATTGATGCCTCCTTAAAGTTTCATGAAGGTGAGACTAACCTTGTGGCACTGCAGTTTGCTCCCGCGATTTGTTTGCAGTGGTTACGCTCTGAGCCCGTACATGAGCCATGCGGCTGTGTTTGCCATGTCAACACTCTATTTCACAGGTGTCATTGTGTTGATACGCCTGCTTCTCATATCTCCCTGATCAGAACGTCACGTGTTCGTCTTCAGGCGTTGCCATGTGGGTGGGGAGACAACTGTAACCGTTGTCTCCCCACCTTTTCCCTCAGGGAAATTCGGCCGTCTTTTCCCTCAGGGTTTGTGACATTTGTCACATGCCACAGGTAGAGTCACATTTGCTTTTTAAAGAACTGCACATTCTTTGAACGATCAACACACATTGCTAGCTGCCAGTAGAAGCAATCTGCTCAGCAACGTCCGAACTGAACACACTATTATATCTAAGCTCTACTTGATATTGGAGCTTGGATATGATAGCTCCTAACCATTACTATCAAAGCAATCCCAAGGTAGCATCAGCTATGAAACCAACTGAGTACAGTAGTTACTTGGGTTATCAATTCAGTTTAATTATATAGCGCCAATTTCCAGCTTGCCATGTCAAAGCACTTTACAGAAAAAAGTCAGTTCAATCCAGTGATACAAAAAGAACAAAAGTTAAGTGTTTACGTCCCAATTGAAAGTTATCAGCATGGTGCATTATCCAGAGTGCAGTGCTATCATAAATATCTGTACAAAATATTATCCACTTTCTCAACTAGAGTAAAGGCATATCTGTTTTGGTTGACTCTTGGTTGAGACCAGGCAGTCAATTCTGTCCCCACAGCAGTGCAACTTGACAACCACTTATTTTGAACTACGACACTCGAACAGACACAGGCTTTCAACCTTAACGCACAACTTCAAATCCGGGGTTCACAAAAAAACCCAACTTCTAATTCATCTGTCTGTCTATTTGTGCAGTAAAATCGTGACCGTTTCAAGCAGCCGCTGCTCTCACTTCCAGCAGCAGCCGGCTGACCTGCGGGCGTACTGCCTGTATGTCGAAAACAGAAATGGCAAGTGGAGAAAATATTTTCAATACGTTTTCAAAGTTCAGTGTTTCTCTCTACAACGGTGTCATAGCTGGTTTTGTCAAGAATTTTCGCAAATAAAACAGTCCATCATTCGATGGATTTTGTAAAGTTACCATGTCCTGGAGTTCCCCCATTGTAATCAACCTTGTAATTCGAAGACAAGCACTTTTCTTTTTACCAGCTGTTTAAATTCAGAATATAAATGTATTTACCAATTTAAAAGAGTTTCTGGATGTTGTTGACTTCAGTGTTAAATACAAAAGCTACTCTTTGCAACATCTTTTTACATCACTCCTAATAAAACTCCTTTTTTTTCTTCTCATTTTGCACAAAAAAAATGTCATGTCTGAATGGAGACGTCGACAAAAACGTCCCACAGACATACAGGTTTGTGAAACTTCCTAAAATGCTTTTAAACACAAGTCATGTTTATTTTCTTCCCATTCTTCTCTTTATAGACCAGATTAAAACCTCTTTTCCTCCGTTTCTCAATCTCCAATGACAAAAAAAGGTTCTTTGCATTGGCTTTAATAGCGTGTGCAAATACCCAAACGTTCCATTCATATCTTGTACACAACATTTCAGACATTCCCCCTGTTTTCTTGCGATCATCTCATTTTCTTGCCATTTTGTGCCCAGTCTTGAGAAAACAAGCCTCGGTATACTAACCTTATTAGTGGTATTTACGTTCTAATTAAAGAGGAATTTACAAGCCCGGCAGGAGGGATTACAGAACACATGGACTATTGGGGCATGTGACAGATGGCAACCTTTAACAAGGCTTTAGCTTTCATATTGTGGTGTTACAGTACTTGGTTGGTTTTGCAGAAATGGCATGGTTCCCTATGCACTTCAAATTTCCCAAGCGTCACCGTTGTTCTTGTTTTGTTTTTTGTTTATTTTATCTAGCTGTGAAACCATATCACAGAGGGGTGTCACAAAGCTTAATTCGCCAGAGTGCACAGGTCTCTGCATCTCTAATTATTTACGACCAAAACATCTCATCAAGTTATGCTAAATTTACAGCTTCATGGTGCCTAAAATCTTGAGGCAATTATTTTAAGAATATTAAATCTCACCCCTTGTAGACTTGAGAACTGGCTGTGAAAAGCTGCAGCTTGTTTCCTCTTAGACGGCTTGGCACAGAAAAGCAAATATATTTAAACTTTAAATCATATTTTGACTATTGTTCAAGGAAATTTAAGCCATAAATACACATTTTGTTAGCTCAGCTGAAATTACAAAGCCATTCTTTCACATCTGAAGACTGAAAATGAATAGTTTCCTGCTCAATAATATATCAATATGAATTCTGGGGACTCTTATTTTGAAGTAAGCAAGGAAGTAGGAAGTAAAGGAAGTAAGAAAGGAAGTAGGAACACAAAAGTTGAATTATTTTTCTGCAGCTTTCTTGTTGAGCTGGCTGACCATTAAGAAAAACGGTAAGTAAGCCTCCATGATTTAAATTACCTGAGTGCCGCCATTTGGGGTTACTCTGTCATCCTGTCACTTTGTTCACTTTTCTATAAAGAATATGTGAAATAAATACAAGCATTGTGAGAGTTCCAATGACTGGTTAAGAGTTAACCATTAAGGACTTCAGAGTTTGCATCTGGTTTTATGCTTCCTGCCAGCACTAAATGACAGGTAAGTTTCCAGTATAGGAACATTTCTAAGGAATCAGAGAGGTTTAATGTATTTAGCAAGAATAAATAAATTGATTTCCTTTTTTAGAGCTGAGAGAAAAGGACAACATATTTTTTTTCCCCCTATAAGCATGGATATGAGCTCTCACAACTTATTCTCAAGCCACAACTTAATTAATTAATTTTTTTTCTTGTGTGGCGTCTGCCAACAATTTTGTGATTGGTCAGAATGTTAGAGTGAGGGTTTCAGTACAAGATGGAATTCAAATAAATGACCAAGTCTGTGTTTGTCTCAAATATATTTCAGCTGATGTCTCCTTTTGTCCTCAGTTACACGTACCGGTTTCCCTGGTAAATCTTTGCACAACTATACATGTTGTCAATGGAGCCATTGATGTTGTTTGAACATCTCACTTATTAAAACAAATTAGGAAACTATGACGCTACACAACAGGGCCGTGATACTGAATGGGAACTATAATATCAGTTGTCAAATTTCGTAAATTCAGTTGAGAGACTTTGAAGCTCAGTGCCTAGCTTCTGCATGTGTAATGTACCATCCTTCACGGTTCACACATTCTAACTAAACATTGCTCATTTTCATTATTCTAAAAGTGAATGGCTGTAAAGTATACAACACTTTCAAAAAGTATCCATATGTCGTCAGCTCTCATACGATTTAGAACTTTTATTCTCACAAACCTTAATCTATTTCATTGTGATTTTATTCAATAAACTGACAAAAGCAGCGTGCAAATGAGAAGAGGATGAAAAATGATGCAAGGTTTGGATTTTTGTGAGATGCTCTTCTTTAGGACCACCATTGCATGACCAATCTGCCAACAGATCTATGTCTGCATCTAAGGCGCCTCCAGAGTTACTATGGGTCAATTTACTAAGTACTCTTCTTAAGGCAAAAGCAGATTTTGATACGGTCACAAGATTTGCCTTTCTAAACCTTTAAAGCAGAAAGGACGATTTATCAAAAAATGACTTTTTTTTTTCAACTAATGTAGTTGATAAAATACCACCTAGATTGATATAGCAAGAAAGATACAAATTTAGAGTACATAGCTATATTTGTCACCTCATAGCTAAATAGTATGGAGAAAATGCATAGAAATTTTGTGTTGGTTATCAGGAAGGAGTCAAATTAGTTAGGGAAAAAAAGTACTGTCCTTCTCCAAATTATCATAGGCCAATATTACAATGACAAAGTTCACTCATTAAGTCAGTGCCAACATGTTTTGATTACTTACCTTGTCTTGTTTCCCCTTACCTCCCTTTCCTCTCCCCTTCCAACCTTTCAAAGAAAACATCTTATTATGCAAAGGCCAAGCTGTAGAATTAGCAAGGTAATAGATGTGATCCGCTTGCTAACCTCAGCCAGCATCCATGCCCAGAATTTCAAAGAGGGTTGTCTGCACAAGTCAGGCGCTTTCTGGAGCATAAGGCCTTGTCATCACTCTGCAGGGAACACGTATGTGCGAGTGTGTTGGGATTTGTCACATATGCGTCCAACGCTGTTGCCATGTGGTAGGATTTACTAAGTCAGCTGTGGGGAAAATGTCAACTCCTATGACACGATGAATAGTTGTGTTTCCACTGCAGGCACCTGTTCCACAAACTCGGGTAGCTTCCTGGGCCATTTGTTTACCCGACTGCTTCCACTGTAGGAACCGTTTCTTAATCAGAATACCAAGGTTTAAACTTCCCTAAAAAAAAAAAAAGAGAATGTGTCTAAAATTGAAAAGTTAAAAAATGGAAAACAAATGATTTTAAAAACTCTCATCGTTCGGACACTGAGCAAATAGAATTTTATAATCCTAACATGCTAAACAATGAAAGTTTGTCTGATTGAAATGCCTGTCAGAATAAAAAGCTAATATGTCGTAATATATGCTCTCTTTTTTATTAGTCTTGTAAAAAAACTGCAACTTCTTCACAATTATAAAACGGCTCAGAAAAATTTATATTCTTGTTCATAAGCTCTTCTGTTTTGCTGATTGGCCCGTTGAAATTCGAATAGGTGAATTGAACTCAATGGGAGAAATCCAAGACAGAGTGCAGAAGGGAGATGAGGATCAAGCGGAATTGCATTGAAAGGCAGAGGCCAGGCTAAAGAAATTTGGCAAATATCCCCACACTCACAGACAATTCACTGTGAATTAATACTTTTCACCAGGTAAAATCTAAATAAAACATTCCAAGATGTATTACAAAGAGAAGTCAAATCTTGGATAGGAAACTACACTGAAAAAGTCTTCATCATAAACAGTTACAGAATATTTTATGAAGTCAAAGGAATTACCTATGCACAAAAAGTGCGATTGATATACAAGCTTACTAAATAATAAATGTGAAACTTTATTGCTTTGCATGTCATTGACTGTAAAAGGAAGCTTTTGGAGCTGCCAACCACTCACGTTTAGCTGGCCTGCTTCTTTCAGTCATGCATCATATTCTAGGCTAGATTCTGATCAGCTGAGGGCTTCTACCCAATTTCCATAATAGGCATTTCAAGCCATCACAATGTGACTTTCAGACTGTGTATTTGTGTGTGCTGGTGAGCGTGTGAACACGCTGAACCAACGGGGTGTGTTTTTATGTATTTATGATTCTGCCTCTGCCAGTGTGTGCTTCCAACAAATGCTGATCTGCGGGTTGGAAGGGAGCAGATTTTCATATATTTAAGGGCAGGCCGGCGTCTGAGCTATAACAGGCTGAGGGCACTGATGCAGTAGAGAAGCTAGTGTAAACCATAAGCTGACACACATAACACACAGAAGCAGCTGATGTTTAACTCATCTCCAGAGTCCTGTTTTGCCTCTTTTCTGTTCTGTTAAGATTTTTTTTTTTAAAGACATCTGGATATTTTTACTGTCTACTAAAACCAGTTGCATGCATCAGTTCAAAATATCAAATGTCAACACTCGAGAGAAAAAATAGCTGATTCCTGATGTTTTCTGTAAAATAAATGTTGCATGAAGACGCAAGCTGCAATAGAGAAAAAACTCCTACAGATTTTCTACCCCTGTTGAGGAACAACAACGCCACACTGGAATACATTGGCCAAAAATTACAGTGGCCTTGTCCCTATTAAAAAATGGAAGAATATTTATATCTCCACCATACTTTCATATATCTACCTCTGGTTTCTGTGGCACGCCTTTCTGTTGTGAATCCAACGCAGGCCGACAAAATTATTTGGACACCTTTGAATATTCGATCGCATGAGTGCGACTCGGAGACACATCAGCCAAATTGCGATGACATTTTTTGCAAGTGCCTCTCTAGTTTTACAGCAATCAAGCAATAACGGTTTCATGTATTTACTACAGTAGGCAGATGCGCTGCCTGCATCGATGCAGATTTGATCACCTCGGCATGCTGAATGCTTGGAGTGGCTCCAACAGGTGGGTTTAAGGTTATCTTGGCTAATTATTGGACCCAGTAGCACTCTACTGCATAAAATCAGCATTATGCCTTCATATTTACACAAAAATGCCTTTTTAGATGCGACTGTATATATGACAGGAAAGAAAACGTGCAACTTTACATTTGTGGTTTCTCATTAGTTCAATCCTACTGCTTTGTTTCAAGCATCTAACTGAAAAATATTAATTTCATGGCAAAAATGACCTTATGAAAGAAAACCAGCTCCTCTCGCCTTGAAAACACAAACTGTTGAGAAAGTGCTCCAGTTTAGTGAATGCGGTGACACAGAATTTACCAGTTTAGTTAATGTCAGGGCAACAAAGTGCCTGCCCTTTAAAACTGAATATTACACTGCAGTTGTTTCTAATTAGCATGAATGAAGGTTTTAACAATACCTAAAGAAAAGCATCACCCGTTCTTGCTGGGTTCTAAATGTCAAATCATAAACGTAAAAGAAACATTAACAAAGAGCATCGTTTTTTTTACCACAACCAAAAGGGGACAGTCTGGACGTCTTAAGACCAGAATGTTATGAAGGCTACATTTATGTCTCATATTCATGGCTGTAAATTTGTCAGAAATTACATTTGCAATAAGAGAGTTTGCCACCTAAGAAATGACAGCTTGTATTGATTTATTCTTGAGATTTGTTGCAGCAGATAAACACAAACTTAAAAACTCAGATTAATTAAAATCGACCTACGAAGTAAAATGTGCATTAAGAAAAAAACATAAACGCATGCAATTGAGATTTAATTAGTTAAATATTCATCTCTAGTCGCTACTTGTGCTGAACATTTATGTTAGGGCATTGATCAAGTAGCTCGGGGTGTCAGAGAGAGGTTGCACACTCACGCGGTGATACTGTTGCAGCTGATGAGCAAAAAGCAACATGGAGTTTGTGTTAATATATGTCTGCAGATTCAAGTCGAGTTTATTTGAGTAACACATTTCAGCAACAAGTTCAAACGGCTTTGCACCTTAAAAAAACAAAACATAAATCTTGCTTAGACTTTTATGTGGATGTCATTGAACACTTTGACGAGGGCGGTCTCAGTGCTGTGGTGAGCAGGGAAACCAGACTGGAAGATGTCAAATGCCAATTGTGTCAAACGACTAAACAGTCCCGTTATGTATGCTTTTCTGCATGTGTATATATGTGTATATTTATGTATGACAAATGTATTTTTGTATAGTTCTGGAAATTATCAGGTTTTTTTTGTTTTTTTTAAGGGATATTTCTGGCCCATGAAGCCCACGGCTTCTGTTCTCCCCCTCATCATTCTCATTTGACCTGAGGGCAAGCGTACAGTGAAAGCCACAAAACCATCCATCTCCATTCTCTCTTTTTCTGTCTCTCGCCGAATGTGTGGCAGAGGTCACCTTGTGCTGCAGAACAGGTAGGTGCACACACTCGCGAGCTCTTGGCTCTCAGTCTGTCCTTGTCCAGTCTCAGCCCTTCCCCACTCTGTATCCACAGATATCCTTCCCTCATTTCCTGTCACTGACTCTCTCCGGTAATGTGTCTCCACCTTAACTTCCTTACACGTCTCTCCTTCTGTGGGCCTTTTTTAAAGTCAAGCCTGTTAGTTTTGAACTGAATTTCCTGCCTCTTGACAGAAAAGGACTTTGGCTGGTGCATATGTTCTGATAATTGCCGGTCTATTTCCGAAATAGATGCTTGAAACAGAAATTATTGCAATGGTTTCCATGCACATTGCAGGACAGCAGTAAGTCGTAGGGCCTTTTTCACATTCCTCTTTTTTTCTTTTGTTTTACATTTTTCCGTGATAAAATTATTCGTCTTTCTGTGTTGACTGAGGTTGTCTTTGTTAACTGTGTTTGTTCGGTTTGGTTTGGAAAAATAGACACAGCTGCTCCAGAAACGCTTTTGGTCTCTGCAGCTTTTGTATTTACAGAAACTATGTGGAAATGTGTCTTAGTTATTATATGTTCATCTGATGCTTAGATTCTTCTAACTCAAACTTATTCAAAACTATTGGTCACAAACTAATTCATAATGGCAACATCGATGAACACAAGTCCTGGTAAACTGCTTGCTGTGCAGTTGTGCGAATGCCAGTGCCTAATTTTTGAGTAATTGTCCATGAATCTCAACATCAATAAAAACAAACAGTCATTCATCAACTCCACTTCTACTTTCTCCTACAGAAATGGACGGAAAGAGAAAGTCAAACAATTTTGGTTTCTGTCATTGCTGCCGAGTTGTCTTTAAAATGTACTTTTAGTTGCTTAATTTGAATCACACCTTTCATTTACTAATTATAAATGAACATTACAGGTTTTGTTGCTCACCAGCAGATTCCGATCTTCATTCTGTTGCAGTGTTTGGCACCAGTGTTTTTTTTTTGTTTTTTTTTCTTTCCTTTTTTTTTTTTTAATTCTCGGTGTTTGAGGACACGATGCCACCGGGAAATAACGTGCTACTCTCCCCAGGATGCACGATGCTTGAATCATATGCCAGCATACCCTGTGAGATAGCAAATGGTGTAAATCAGGTTTTGCGATTTACTGTAATGATTACAAAGTGAATGACAGCTTCTACATTACAGATTAGCAGTTTTTTTAAAATCACAAGTCATACGCTTTGTGCATCATTTAATTGTCCATTTGATTTTACTTTCATACTCTGTTACTGTAATGAACCCCATAATTGGCCTCTTGATTAATCGGCCCGTTTTGTTTGCAAAGAAAAGACCTGCCAACGCAGCAAGTCTTCAAAGGTCATACCTGCACCCGCGCCGCCACGCAGACACACACCGGCCTGCGCGCAAAAATGCCACCCTCTAGGATCTTCCAGAGAAGGACAGATGCCCTTATTCAGCATCAGTTAACAGGCGATGTGTGAAGACATTTAGAGCAGCACATTTAACATCCCCACCTTGTCTCTCGCCCTATCCAGAGTTGTTTATCTCCCTCCCTTGATAAAGTGAAGGGCCCATTGTTTGAGTGCAAGCAAGCATCCTGTGCGTGTGTGTCATGAGCAATCAGTTCAAGCATTTCCCAAAGTCCCAGAACAGATCAATTGACCTTCCCTCCACATGTTAACAATGAAGAGTGATGGACAAAAAAACAACAGGACAAGCCATGAGTGAATGCTGAAAGCAGAACGACTGCAGGGGTCTCATGGAGTGGCGAGGATGAAATGTGAGGTTGTCTGGAAGTGATAAGCAGGGTGACCTGTTCTTGTTGCTAAGTTCCAGTAAGCGTTAAAGCTTGTAGCTACAACATCGTTTGGGTAATATAATAGTTTGTTTGTATTCAAACGTTCTTCCTGCTGTTAGACTTGAGCTTAGTTTTTAGAGCAGGAAAAGGCAGTTACATTTCATTACAAGCAAGAAAAATATAAGCGTTGCCAGCATAATATGAGTGTTTATATTTTGTAATCCACATTGAAATGGTCAAGATATTAGTATATAATATTTACATCCCTTGAGCACTTTTGCATTTTGCACCGTTTCAACCTCAAACACAAAGTACTATGGATTGCAAAGTGGAAGGAAAATACATGTTTTGCTCTCTTTAGGCTCTTTGTCAGTTTAGGCGGGCGGCCATGTTTTGGTGGGTTTGCAGGTGTCCTGTAATTTATTTTCAGATGATGGGTCATGAAGTGCTCAGTGAGGTGTTCAAAGCTTGGGATTTTGTTTGATAATCTAACCCTGCTTTAAACTTTCCCACCATTTTCTTTTTTTCTCTCGTGCGTGCAGGCGTGTGCATGGGTGTGCGTGTGCGTGTGTGTGTGTGTGTGTACTCCTTGGTCTTTATGATGCTGACCTCTGAGGTCTTCAAAGAACAGCTGTATTTGTACTGAGAATAAACCACACACAGTTTGACTCTATTATTTAAGCATCTTTCAAAGGATACTGGTCGCACTAGATTTTACTTTATCAATCAATCAAATTTTATTTGTATAGCACATTTCAGCAGCAAGGCATTTCAAAGTGCTTTACATCATACAAACATAAAAACACAAAGTCATGTAACATAGAATAAACAACCAAAACGTTAATTTAGACCGTCAAATTTATAACTTGTTATCCATTTATCTAAATGTTTAACTGACAAAACCTGGTGATAGTCATCACAGGACTGTATCTTTTTTGGTAATGGTATGATTGCAGCTGATGTCATTCTGAAGACACAATTGTTTCTTTTCCATTACTTTCTAAATTAATAAACCTACATAAACAAACATTCTTGTTTATGTAGCTTTATTAAAATACCTATTTCTCATGTTTCTTCAGTGAACTTTATTTGTTGACCTCCTTTTTCATTTTGTCTCAGTAAATCCAGGCAGAATACAGAATATCACCCATTTTCGTTTGCCATATCTAACGCTTATTGCAGTTCATCAGCTTTGAATACGGGGACCCTGAACTGGCAGCTGTTCAGCATGAATGTGCATAACTATGCAGAGGTAAAAACGAGATCAGGCACACTCAGCAGAACCCTGCATTATTACACAGCTTGTGTCACTGTGCCTGCTACAGACCATGATTACACCAAGTGATGATGTAGTGCTGCCAAGTAATGGTGCTAGGCTTTGAATGTGTGACAGCAGTGACCACTGGGCAGGGGGAAGATGTGGTGGTGGAAGTTGATGAGTTTTTTTCAGTAAACTGGAAATGCCTCCAGGTCTTTCTCCTCTCCTTTTTTTCTCTCACGCCATCCACCCCTCTTCCCTTTCATCCACCTGTTTTCCCATCCTCATTGTGTCTCTGTGTCTTTAGCTGAAGCCTGCTGGTGTCGGAGCGG
The DNA here is from genome assembly GCA_903067055.1 of Poeciliopsis paucimaculata. Lineage (NCBI taxonomy): Eukaryota > Metazoa > Chordata > Actinopteri > Cyprinodontiformes > Poeciliidae > Poeciliopsis > Poeciliopsis paucimaculata. Next base: position 11,259 of record CAEGAD010097439.1, read on the forward strand.
GGGTGGGGACAGTTTTGACACCACTGTGTGTCTGCGTGTGTGTGTGTGTTGTGAAATACAAATACAGAGTGTGGGTGTTTGTATGAGCATGCGCCTGTAAGCCTCACTCTATGCTAATGGTTCTAATAGGGGGAAGTGCTTGCCCAGTCCCTGTTCATTAAACCAGACTATGTGCAAAGCCGGACACAAGAGGAGGAGGAAAAAAAGAGAAAGGGAAAAGCAGTCTGCCTGTCTGCCACACCCGGCCTTCTTGCTTCCTCCTCCTGCTATCATCATTCCTCCCTTTTCTTCCTTCTCCTCCTCTGCTCTTCTAGTGTGGTGTTTCCATGAGAACAGAGAGCGCTGGGTATCGAGAGGGGGGTTGAAGAGCGAGTGAGGGTGGGTGGGTGGTTTTGGTGATGTGGGTGACGTGTCCTAAAAGCACTGAGCGTGTATGTGTATATGTATGGGGTGTGCGTGTGTGTGTGTGTGTGTCTGCATGCATCAGCGCTCATCGCTGCTCTCTTTCATACGTCTGTGCTGGCAGGAGCTGCTCCCTGGGTGCGCCAGAAAACGCGCTTTTGCCTGAAAATTTGGGCACTGCACATCCAGGCATATAATCTGACACACTGAGAGCCTTCGCAATCTGAGCAGTAGACAAGCCCCTTCAGCCCCCCACTCCTCATAGTGGAGCCAAACAAAAAGAAAGGAGACATCTCTTCATCTGCGTGTGTGAGAAAGGGGTGGGAAGTAACACAAAAGTAAATTTGAGAAGAATAAAATGGAACCACTTTGGCAAATCCTGTCTAGAGATGTCCACTCAGTTATCAAAGGGGGCTGCCTTTTTGGGTGGGGCCGCAGCTTTAGCTGTAGCTAGGCTGAAAGGGAGGAGGAAGAGAAGGGTGAGAACATGTAGAAGAGAGGAGTGCTGATCTAAAAGTGATGGTGGAGGAGGAGGAGAGAGGGGACGGGAGGGGCTTAAAGGATGGGCTTGTAGGCATTGTCAGGCAGAGAGTAAGAGAGAGAAAAGAGTTGCACCCAGGCAGTGAAGAGCGTGTGTGTGCAAACTGGGATGAATAAATGCACTGGAAGGCTTAGCTGGTGATACAGCCAGAGAGCGAGAACGAGAGTGTGTGTGTGTGTGTGTGCACGAAAGTGAGTGAGAGAGAGAGAGGGTGAGAGAGAAGTGAAAGGGAAGGAAAAAGGGAAGAAAGAAGCAGAGAAGAGAAAGGGAGGATTCTACAACTCCAACTATGCTGTGCTGCATAAGAAGAACCAAACCGGTAAAGTGCACCGCTTTGCTTTCTCCAGCATCCTCAGCATCTTTTTTCCTATCACTAAATGATTCATCTCATCTCTGAACTTTTGTCACAGGCTGCCTGGTAGTCAGATTAAGGAGGCTTTGGGGGTGGGGTGGGGAAGATTAGAGGGAAGCATTGGGCTCATTTGCTTTGACTCTGGGCCCGACTTCTCTTCATAGAAATCTATCCACAAAGCCCTGACACGCCTAGTTAATGTGATTATCCCGCATGAATGGATGTTGCCACAATGTCTTTCAGACCTCACACTGCTCCGGTGAAGAGGCAAAAGACTGAAACATAATCTTGGCCAGCTGTTTTTCTTAAAGATTGGACACTTGGAGACAAAAAGTTAAAGATTATGAAAGGGGACTTTATTGGTTGATATAAAAGATGAGAAACTCTCCAAAAGTCAGAATCTATCATTCTTAATGATGCTTCATATTAATTGGACCAACCTTCTGTGATGTCTTCACTGATACCTTAAATGAGAGGTGTTTGAGTGTCTTTTGTAATTGGGTTATCTTGAGCAGTAGTTGGTGACAGGGGAAAGAAAATTTCCACAGCGAAGAAGAAAATGGGTGGGGTACGGATAGAGTTTGCCGGCACCATCATGTCAGTGGCCTCGTGGGAATACAATGGGAATGAATGAGTATAAATGGATTATCACAGCCCTCCAGCTTTTTACAAGTGGATGCAGTCAGTGGAGAGGTTGTGTGAAGAGAGTACTTGTTTAAAGGATGTTAAATGGTGCTTTATGAAAACCAGAGTCCGGTCTCAGTGGTGGGGGATAGCAAGAAAGAGAAGGAGGTAGCATTCATCATGGTCAGTCTCTGTGATCTCAGAAAGGTTCAGGCTGCTACCTCAGATATATTGGGAATTTATCAGACTCATAACATGTTGGATTCTGATGGTCCTTGATTGCGTCTTAAATGTCAGCCCACATGAGTCATATTAGCTCTGGCAAGGAGGGAGGAGAGAGAGTGATAGAGTTAAGGGTGCACAAGGCTGCATGGAGAGATGCAGGCAGGGAGGGAGCATGGCTGCTGCACATGGAGGTGATCTGGGGTAAAGATGCAAAAAGAGATGACAATTCAAAAGGGAGGCATGGCAGGGATGCTGCAAAGGTGATTGAAAAAAAAGGGAATGAAGAGGAAAGATAGTGATGGCTGCAGCCGGCAGGAGATAATGTGTGGAGCAGGTGAGCGAGCGCAAAGGTGAGTAAGAGCAAAGTGGGGGAGGACGCTTTAAGGAATTATAAGCCGGCATGCATGCTGCAGACGGCAGCCATGTGGGTGAGGCCGCACACCTCATCGCTCGGGAGAGATATCCCCCCCGGGCCATAAGCACTTATCCTCATCTTCCCGCTTCTAAGAATAAATTAATCTGGACACACTCTATGGTCCTCATGGATGGATGAGCAAAGAGCATGATTTTCTGCTTTTTAGCACAGTAATACTGGACCATGTCTTTGTAAAGCACTAAGTGCTGCTGCAGCATCGTTTCAATGTACAGGAGTGGCTGCTAGCACCTACTTTAGAAGTCCCCTGCTGCCCCAAATTATGGCTGTATCTTTGCTGGCGCCTGCCTTCCAGCTTTATTTCTGCATCCAGGTCCTACCTAAATTTAAAGTTGTCTCCAATTCCTTCTTACTTTTTTAGCTGAAGTTATTATTTCTCACCCTCTTTGACTCTACCTGAATTCCACCTGCACCAAGATTTTCAGGTTTATATTGGGCTCTATTTTATCATATCAGCTATTAAGACCTTTTTCTCTACCTGAATTGTTCCTTCTTCTCTTTTGGCTGCTCTTGGACTCCGAAGCATGAGACCACTGTCTCTGTTCCTCCGCCAACTAGCCCCCACCTCTCATGTCCAGCCCTCTTCTTCCTCTTTTCCAGCGTCTCTTTCCTTCCTTATCCTCGGCCCCCTATGAGATCAGCACTGATTGCAGAGCCTTTGTTCAGGCAGAGAGCTGGTGTAATTCAATTAAAGGCTGCTCCGAAGGATGTAATGAAGCTAGCATATGGCTGTTAGTGGTTGCTGCAAAGCATCTTTTCCTGGGCTGTGGTGAAAATAAAAAAAAGATAAAGAAACGTTACATCCTAATGAATTCACTGTCAAGGGAGAGGCAGCGAACGAGAGAGAGGGTGAGTGGGGATTGTGGCAGCCACCACCTGAGCTGAGTCCCCCCTCCCACTTCTCTCTCCTCATCTGCAGGAGACAGCCGGCTAAAAGGGTGTGGCTGTGCCTGTGTGTGTGTGAGAGTGAGACTGAGAGAGAGAGAGACGGAGAGTGAGTAGGTGGCAGTTTGCTCACCGAGAAGAAGAGTGAAAGACAAGAGAAAGAGAAGAGATGCTCAGTGGTTGCAGTCTGCAGCCTTTGCTCTTTGGTGTCTGGAGGCTTATTGGAGACAAGCATACAGATATTCAAATCTTCTGGAAGCTTTCAGCGACGGGCGCTCTACTGAGCCTTAGCTCACCTGAGTGACCAAAGTTTGAGAAGTATATGCTCTAAATGATTGTCATTTGGTTTTTATTTTGGTATTTAAATCATTGATATGAGAGCAATTTCCATTGTTATGCTAAACAAGGCTTTTGT
>CAEGAD010097441.1:0-20130 GCA_903067055.1 Poeciliopsis paucimaculata
CACAATAGAACCCGATCGAACCGTTATACCTAGGATTTCTGTCGGCTAATGTGTCTCAGGTTTTGAAAATGGGCCGATAGCTCTAATATCGTGTAGTGAGCGCTGGGACTTACACTAAGGAAATGAGGAAGGGAGGGTCAGTGGAAGCACCGGAATTGAGCCTTTTTTCATTCAGTGTCAAAAACAGAAAGAGGAAAAGGCCGGAAGAAACGATAAAGCCGATAATTGAAATGAAGTCGATAGTTTTAATTTATCGTTCGATTAATCGAGTTATCGTTTATCGCGACAGGCCTATATGTATGCACTTTTTCACAGAAAAACTCTAAATGTCATGCATGTATAAAAAAAAAAAATAACTAAACCACATCATAAAATCAAATTTTAGAATATTATCTGTACCAGAGTAACCATACATTTTACTCAAGTAGGAGTACCTTAACTTAATCATATTTTACTCAAGTAAAAGTAAAGAGCAGCCATCCAAGAAATTATTTAAGTAAGAGTAAAAAAGTATTTGGTAAAAAGTCTACTCAAACACTGAATAACAAATTATCAGTCATTTAATATTTAGAAATTACATAACATTAGATGCACCAAATTACAAAGTTATGTAGAAATTTTGGTATTTTAAGGACAAAAATCAAAAGTTTATATCTGCAACAAAAAATAACAAAGTCAGACAAAAGGATAATTTTCCAAATCAGTTTTTCAATAAAAACTTTTTGGTTAAAACATGTTTGTTTTCGTTCACAGGGTAAAGAATCCATTTTACTCAAGTAAGAGTAGAAATATTTAAACATATTTTTATTCAAGTAAAATTAAAAAGTAGCCGCCTAAGATTAACAATGCTCCATAATAAAATTACTCAAGTAACAGTGTAGAGTAGCAAAAATACTCCTACAAGTATTTTTTTTTTTAAAGTTACTCAAGTAAATGTAATTGAATAAATGCATCTAGTTGCCCAGTTCATTCTGTTTTGTTTTCTCCTCAGCTCCGTGGCTGTGCTTGCAGTAATTTACTTGGTCTGCTGGGGTCGCTGTTGGGCTTCGGCATTTATATCTACGTCGTCAGCACGGAAAAAGACAGGGAGCCATGTTCCTTAAGGCACTACAGATGTTATCAGGAGGAACTAGAGGTCAGTTTCTCCTAATCATTTTCCCCTTTTCCTTTTACTATCTTCTTGTTGTTTTACCTTTTGCCATTTATAAACCACGTCTGAATTTATATAAAATGCTACTCCTATACAGTTTATTATTGCTCTGTTGCAGAATTGGATTGTACCTAGTTACATTTACTCAATTTACTTGAGTAAATAAAAAAAAACTTTTTTTAGGAGTATTCTTCGCTATGCTGTACTTTTCACTTTTACTTGAGTAATTTTATTATGAAGTATTTCTACTCTTACTAGAGTCAAATTTCTACCCACTGAATGAAAAACAAACATGTTTTAACCAAAATTTCCAGACATAGACACATACCTTCAGTTTTTGTTCAAGTTCCACATGTTTTTTTTCATTGAAAGAAACTGATTTGGAAAAATATTTCTTTTGCATAATTTGGTATTTTTTGTCACTTCTATAAATTATTGTCATTTTGGTCCTTAAATTTAAAAAAATTCCACTTAACTTTATATTTTGTTTGTCTAATTATTTAATTTTTAAATACTAAATGATTGATAATTTGATCAGTTATGCAGTACTTGAGACTTTTTTTTTTTTTTTTTTTTTTTTACCAAATACTTTTTACTCTTACTTGAGTTATTTTTTGGGCAGCTACGTTTTACTTTTAGTTGAATAAAAATATGTTGAAAGAGTGTTATTTTACATGAGTACAATTTTTGGATACTCTGCCCACCTCTGTTATCAGTGCAGTGTTTATATTACATATAATGTTTTCAATTTTTGTCTTGCAGGACTACACCTCGAGCCTAACTATTCAACTGCTGATCTATGACACTGTGACTGTAGTTTTGCACTTCCTCTTGTCTATCTGTGCCTTCAAAAGTCTTAAAAATGACTAACACACATGCCTAACATACTATGTTATCAATGTAATGGAACTGAGAATTAACCCTGGAGGGTTTTGGTTTAGCAGGTACTATTTCTGCAGTTTGCCTTGCTTTTATGCAAAATGTGTCCTGATTTTACATACAACAAATAAAGATTTTTTTACATGCTTTGTATCTTTGAATAAAACGCATAAAAGAAGTATTATTTTGTCTAACATTGTGTAAATATGATTATGTATACACCAATAAAGCTGTTAGTGTGAGCTCGCTGTAAGTTTAGTTTGTCTCTTTGTTCTTTTTCTATGTTTTGTTTATCTCTGTTTATCTTTCTATTTTGGTCAGCTTTTTTCTAATTTTACCCTAATTCTTGTGCCCTTACGACATCATTACGATCAGATATTGTGCCAGTAATCACCCTCTTTTATTTATACTAGTTTGTTCTCAGTCATTGTCAGATCCACCCCTTTCTGTTCTCATTTATTACTTGTTTGCTCCTAGGTAGGTCCCTTCAAGGATCCTATTTTGTGTGTGTATATATGTATATATTTCTTTTTCTGTTCTTTTTTAATTATTTTTTGCTTATTCTTTTGATATTGAAAATTTTGTATTTCTTATATGTTAAAACAATTTATTGTTGCTTTTATACACAGCTGTGTTTTTCCTAAAACAAAGATCAATGACTTACAAACATTGATGGACGTTGCTTTGCCATTTTTTTGAATTTACATTGAGAAGCAGTTGCGCATGCGCGAGTCGCCTTGGCCAGCGACCGTTTCCGCTTGTCTCTCGGCGCGTACCATCTCCAGAAACAGCTTTTTGTTTTCGGGTTCTCCAGAGGTCAGTGATCTGCTTTAAAACATTACACTCAAATTAAAGGGCAAAAAAGAGTTATTTAGAACTTGAGCAAACATAAAAACCCTGTCAGTTCAGCCATACACGCCTGAATAAAAATAGTTTCTCCTGGAATACACCCCCGCCAGCTGTGGAGGATTCCAAAAATGGCAGCGGTTCCTGTCAGAGCAGAGTGGAACTTTCCTATTTTTCTTCCAATTTTGTCAACTGTCGGATACATTTTCCCCACTACGTTGACATTTTGATTCAACTAAACATTAGGAGGACTATAAAGAGTTTGGCCAGCCATCAGTTGCTGGGTGACTTGGTCCCGGGGCTTCGTGTTTGGTCGGCAGATCACTGGGCTTCCCTCGAAGTTGACGCCGCTCTTTTCACAGGCTCCCCCTGACAACAGCTCACTGAACGCGGAACTTTCAGCTGAGCCTGGACATCGGCGGTAGCTAGCTAGTTAGCTTGCCGGCCGAAGGGCGCCGAAAACAAACCAGCGTCGTCTCGGTTTTTTCTCCTTCGTTCAGCTGATACTCGCTCGGAGATCCAGGAGACGTGTCGCGTCACTTGTCAGTGGAAATAAATATCTGGTGTTAGATGTCAGCACCAGTCAGAGACGCACTGACTTTCTTCTGCTGTTATCTTGTAAGTGTCTGTTTATTTACACCCTTTCCTTTGTTGACTGCTCTTCTGAAAATCTATTTTTATTTACCGTGGCCTTCGACCACTTGTGTACTGTACATACTGTTCTAAGTTATACTTCTCAGCCGCCAGTTGGCCAGCTATTTATAGAACATCGCTATTTAGGTGTTCCCCGTTTACTCTTATTTCCCAAATAAGTGCCCGTATCATTTTAAAATGCGTGTTTATTACGAAATACATCTATTAAATAGCTAGTGTGTTTTATTTTTGTCAATATAACCGTAAAAAAAACGCAGTTATAATTGATTATATTGATTGACATTAATTTGAGATGGGAGGCCTCCAAGTGTTCACTTTCTGTTTCCAAGCACTGGTTTAACCTCGTTTTACTTCCTGTATTGCTCTCCGACGGACAGCTATCCTAGCCAATCACATGGAGAAGCTCCAGGATTTGGGCCAATCAGAGCTGCAGGAGCTCCTGGACAATCCAGAGAGGGTGGAGTCTATGGCTCAGGAATCTGACGAGGTAAGAAAAAAAGGAAGCGTTACTTTAAATTTAGCTCATGTTTTGAAATAGCTCAGGGGCGAGTTATAGGTTTATTGTAATTCAGGAACATTAAAGGTAAAATTCTCAAACTCAGTTGTGTTGATTTGTTGATTTTTATGGATAGATATAATCAGAGGTGGGTAGAGTATCCAAAATTGTATTCTAATAAAAGAAGCACTACCTCAGCATATTTTTACCCAATTAAAAATAAAGAGTAGCCATCCAAGGAATTACTCAAGTAAGAGTAAAAAAATATTTGGTAAAAAGTCTACTCAAGACCTCAGTAGTTGATCAAATTATCAATCAGTTAATATTTAAAAATTACATCATCAGATGGACCGAAATATAAAATTAAGTGGACATTTTAGTATTTCAAGGACTAATATAACAAAAATTAGTATAAGTAACAAAAAAATCACAAAATGAGACAAAATGGATTTTTTTCCCAAATCAGTTTTTTTCAATATGAAACTTAAACAAAACTGTGTGTGTGGTGAACTTTTGGTTAAAACATTTGTTTGTTTTTTACACTCAGTCGGTAGAGAATCCAGAAATTTTACTCAAGTACAAGTAGAGATACTTGTGGTGGCGCAGGGGTTAAGCACAACCAACATATGGAGGCCTTAGTCCTGGACACAGCCGTTCGATTCCCGACCTTCGGAGACCTTTGCTCCCTGTCTCTTATTACCCTCTTTCTTGTCAATTCACTATCAAATAAAGGCCACTAGAGCCAATAAAACCTTTTTTTTTTTTTTAAGTAGAGATATTTTATAATAAAATTACTCTGGTAAATTTATTTAGAATAAATTACAGTGTAAAAAAAAATCCTTAAAGTGCATTCTTCAAAAAAGTTACTGAAGTTAAATGTAATTGAGTGAATGTAAATAGATATTACCCACCTATGTATATCATAGAAGAATAGGGGAGATTCACATGTAAGTGACAGGCATGTAAATTCACACAATGACAAACTTCTACCTCCTAAGCCACTGCCAACCTGCAAAATGTTATCATTTATGACTAAAAAGACACTAAATGTCTAGAAAACCAGATTGGCTTCATCATATTATAGCCATAGGGTTTTCTTTGTCTCCAATGATCATCACAGTTATTGGTTTAGCTGTGATGTTGAACCAACGTACACTGCCTCTTACTAATGTAAGAGTTTTAGTTATTGCATTTGCCAAAGAAAACTGTATACACACATTCTACGCTGACCAAACGGTTTTGAGTTGTCGTTTATTTGTTTTATTTTTCCTCATGTACACAAGATTTTACTGTCATTAACCACTAATGTCATAATATGCATGTTTTGTGAGTTTGTATTCAAACTGCTGGCATCTTAGGGAGGAATTAACAAAATTAATCTAACTGCACTCTGATTCTGAACCCAAATAAAGTTTCATCAAATGAAATATTCTTGTAGATTTTCATAGAAAGCTTTCTTGGACATTTTAACATTTTAGGTTTACAGAACTCACTGTGTGTCAGACATGCAAACATTTATTTTTGTTGAATGTTTAAAAAGCTGCAGTCACACAGAAATGTGCCAGATAAAAATCAGTCAACATACTGTTTCTTATTTCTTTGCATTTTTGAGAGTTCGATTTTAGCTTTAAGTCCCATTTTTAATCTAAATTTCCTAGATTGTTCTGGAGGGGGTGTTTTATTATTATTACTTTTCCAGCCACTTACTGTTCAGTAAATTTTCCTAAAGACCTGCAGCAGCTCAGTTGGCTAAGAGAGGAAAAAACGTCTCATGTTTTTTTATGGTGTTGGAATAACAACGCCCCTATTTTCTGCGACCGGGTGGAAATATTGACAGTGGCTGGTCTTTTAGACTTTAGCAAAAGTAAACATAAACTTTTATGTTTGAGTCATAAACCGGCCATGTGTATGCAAACACTGTTAGGGAGACTTGTAGTGCTTTACATAACATTTAGTCACATTGCAGTAACAAACATTAGTATATTTTATTAGAATTTTATGTGATAGACCACTGCAAAGTATTACATAATGTAAAGTTTAAGGACAATTTTGTTTTGGAGAATTCTACACAAAAGCTGAGAAAAGCTGAACAGATCTGCAGAATATGCAGCAAATTTGTTATCACAATACACATTAAGAACTGTAATAATTGTTAGCTAATTAGTTAAGTACCATGGATACCATAAAATAAATTTGGTGGTTGATGCAGCATAAACAAGTTTTAGAAGGTAAGGATGAGGTTCCTTGATCCTTTTTCCAGAACAGTTTTTTTTCAACAATTAAGTCAAGTTTTCAAAAAAATAAATGCATTTTGCCTTTAAGATAAAAAAATTTTAAAAAAAAGCTTTTATATGTAAATATGTTCTACCGAATGCTCAACATAGTTTTTTTTTTAATGTCATATTAAGCACATTTTGCTATCCAATTATTGGTTGGTTAATCCAACAGATTAGCCCGCCACTGTCTTATTAAATTGAGCAGAAAGAGCTGAACTTGTCACATGCTGATGTTAAAAGTATTTTTATTTTAGCTACAAATGATCAAACATTTACTAAAGGAATTCTGTTATGGCATTCTAGGCAATAAAATGTATATTTTCTTATTTTAATTAGGAATTGATTTATTTGTATTTTTAATGTATTTCTAATATTGTGCAAGAAAAACTTAAGTAGTTAAATGAAAAAGGCGCAAAATGTGGCAACTTCTTAATCCGATTAATTGTCAAAGTAATTGTTTCAGACTTGTCTGAAATTAGCGATTTTTCCTTCTCCAGATTCAGAATATCCAGCTTGAGAGAGAGATGGCGCTGGCGGCCAATCGCAGCCTGGCAGAGCAAAACCTGGACATGAAACCTCGTTTGGAGTCCCTGAAGGAGGCGCTGGTGGCGAGATACTCTCAGCTGGAGGCTGTCAGAGAAACCTACAGGCAGCACTGCTCCCAGAGAGGTAGGGCGGCAGAAAACACTGACGTGGAAAATTAGAGTTGAGCCACAATGATACTTTAAATAAATGCTGTCAGGAAGTGCGTCTGTTCACCATTGTATTCTAATTCTTTGTATTGTGCTATTTTTAGACATGTGGATGAACTATTTTTAGTTTTTATAGTCAAAGTCTGTATTGCCTCAGGTAAAGGTGCCTTAAGCAACTTTTATAAAAAAATTTCTTACATATTTGTTAAAAGTGTCACCATCTCATGACGGTATATCAGACAGATAATCTGTAAAGATCAATGTATTTAATTCCCTCCTTTGCCGATTGTTATCCAGATGGACACAACCAGTTTTTCAAGTTCTCTGCTGTTCTGTAAACGCCCTTGGTACATTTTTTTTTTTGTCTTAAGGTTTTTTTTTTTTTATCTGTCCACACAGATGGGATGGTGGGTCAGGTCTCTCCAGAGGCCTTCTTCTCAAGACTACAAACAGAAAGTGAAAAAACAGAGTCTGAGTCAGAGGTCAGTGTTCAGCCGCCCAACACATCAATCAATCAACCAATTAATCAAGTTTATCTGTATAGAACGTTTCAGTAACAAGGCAGTTCAAAGTGCTTGACATTGTAAAAACACAAAAAATACAAAGTTGTTGATTAATGTTTTCTTTGTAATGTTTCAAAAGTTAGTCTAAATAGGTGAGTTTTTACTCACATGTCAAAGTAAAATGTAAAATAGATTGTAGATGTATTTATACAATATTTTTCCCATTTAGCTACAATTGGAAATCAGATTTTATGGAATACACTATGATCTGGTCGATATGACTTAAAATATAAACAGATTTTTTTTCATGCCAGATCCATCTTTATTCAAACTGTTTTCAAATTTTATTCTGCTGATACTATGATAACGTTCTTGTAATTAAAACAAAAGTTGGTGGCTTCTGCTAACCAACTCACTCGCTCACTCACTCTCCGGTTACCTAGCAACTCACTCATTCTTTGGTTACCTAGCAACAACCTGTGGAGTAACTGACACAGCAGCAGTTTTAAGGTTTTCTCACAATGCCGCTGAACTGCTTAAAAAGAGAAAAACAAAGTTGTGGAGTGAGAGTTGAAAATGACAACAAAAGCTCAAAGTTTACATCACCAGTTTGGCAGTATTTCAGATATTTAAAACTAATAATAATAAATAATTATCAATATTAACAGATGTAAAATGCTTATTTGCGTTACAGGTCCTATCTGGCCCAGATGCTGCGTCTTACAACTCATAGAAATTGAATTAATTAGAACAATAGATTGGATTTTTAGAGCTGATTTGCTGTTGTAATGTGGTTTTGGAAAAGAAAAATACACAATTCAGAGCAAACTGAAATCTGGTATGAAAATAATTTTTGATTTTATTTGTAAGCCACGCCGCCCGGCCCTGTGTGATTCTCCCGTTGGCGGTAGATGATGCGTGTTTCACCGTGTGTGTGTCCAGGCTCTGGCCGATGATTTCCTGGAAGGCTCTCTGTCCTTGGACTCCTTTTTTGAGCGTTTCCTCCTCCTGCGCTCGCTCGCTCACAAAAGACGTGTGCAGATGGAGAAACTCCAAGAAATCCTCCGACAGCGGGACAAGAGCAACCCGACCTCCATGACATCATCAGCTGGCGTTGCCCCAAACCCTGTCGCCACGGCAGCCTCATGGAATCTACCAACGACAACGGTGACGACGACAAATCTGCCGCAGCCGAACTCCAACCCGCCGCCCTCCAGCTACCAAAACTCCCCTCAGTCGGCCGCGTCTTCTGCAGTTGGAGCCTCTGGGCTTCCATACAGCCCGTACCCTGCTTCCCCTCCCAACCCGCCCGCTGTCGTGGCAGCGGCGGGGCCGATCCCAAACAATCCGCCGCCACAGTTCACTCCGTACCCGAGCTCTGGCTCGTCTTTCATCCCGGCCGCGGGCTACTCCGGGCCCAGACCGGCATTCGGGCCGCCTTCCTCCGTCACCTGCCCGTACCCAACCCAACACCCGTTTCCTGTTCCGCACCCCGGCTCTGCGTTCGGTCAGTACACCCCCAGCCACCCCCCCGCCGGCGGCCCGGCGCCGTACCCGGCCTCATACAGCTACGGCGGCTACAGCTACCCGGCCGCGCCGGCGTATTCCAGTTCTCAGTCTCCAACAGGGAAGCCCATGTACAGAACCGGGTACGGCGTTCCCCAGCCGTACTCCTGAAAGTGCTGCTGCTGATCGGCCTCACGCCGCAGAAACACTGAACCTCTCCAAGTATTTCTGATGTAGTTTCTTCTGCAAATATCTTAGTACGCTTAAAATATGACAAAACTAACTTACAAATAACTTCCCAGTAAAATATAGCATGTGGCTTTAAGTATCCTTTATTGATGCAAAGAAGTCCTAGTTCAACTGGCAGATTATTTCACTTCTAAGTAGAGGTGCACTGACTGAAGTTTTCTGGCTGATCATCAGTCTTTAAAAAGCCTGACCTACCAACTCAGAATTTGGCTCATGCCAATAATTTTTTTTGTCTGAAATGTTGCTAAATGTAGCAAGAAAGTCGCTGAGTTTTCAACAGTATGGTGATTATTGTTAGCTGCAAATGTGCAAAACCTGACCTGGTGGGTCAGTCAGTCAAACCTCTTCAAAGGCAGAATTTTTTTAGACCTTTACTGAGGTAGATAAGATCGACTTCACACGCACAGATCAACTAATATCCCAGAATTAAGGAAATCTGGGTCAATTTACTGCACCTTTACTTGTTTTAAGTGAATCATTCTTTAATAAGACTGTTCCACTTATAACAACACTGCAAAAACACAAAATCTTACCAAATATTTTTGGTATATTCGTGCAAATATCTTATTACACTTGAAATGGGACAGAACTAACTTACAAGTAACGTTTCAGCAACATATAGAAGCTTGGTTTAAGATAATTCTTTAATATTGACGAAAATGCTCTAATTCCATCAGCAGATTATTTTACTGATAAAACGTTTCCCCCATGTTATATGTGAAATAATCTGCCGGTGGAATTAGTAGGTTTTTTTATGGATATTAAGGAATTTTGCTGAAAAGTTACTGTAAGTTAACTTTGTCTATTTTTTTTCTTTTTCAAATGAGCTAAGACATTTGAAATAGATTAAAAATACTTGGTAAGATTTTGTTTTTGCAGTGAAGACATTTTTCTCCTAAGTGAAATAATCAGCCAGTTCAACTAATACTTACTAATCAAGATAAAGGGGTTTTTGACATACAGTTACAGTATGTAACGTTCATTAAAAAAAAAGTTTTTCATATATTTGTTGAAGTTGTCACCATGTTGTGACAGTTTATCTGTGAAAAGATCAATCTCCTCCATCTTCTACCTGAGCTACTGTTGTAGAAATGCAGCGCTCCTTATCAAAAACAACCAATCAGAGCCAGGAGGCGGATCTTAGCGTGATATCTTGCTTGCTGTTACAGGGAAACCATTTATCCGCTGTTTTCGGTGGCTACGCTGACTAGTCTTAGTATTCACAGCAGGCTATGCTAGCTGCAGCATAGCAGAGAGAAAAGGAGAGTGATTGACAGCACAAAAACCTTCCTCCTCATTCTGATTGGTTGTTTCTAGATAGCATTTTTCACAGTTTATCTCTTCTATACTGTCACTATATACTGACAGTTTCAACAAATACACAAAATAGTTTTTATAAAAGTCGCATACCGCAGCTTTAAAACAAGCTGCAATATGTTGATAAAAAAAAAGTTACTTGTAAGTTAGTCTTGTCTTTTTTTCTCAATATACTTGCACTAGACACTAAACCAAAAACACTTGGTTAGATTTTTTTGTGTGTGTTTTTGCAGTGCAATTCCCAACACTTTCTTCCTTTCTCTCCCTCTTCTCTCTTGCTTTTTTCCCTGCTTCTTCCTCCTTTCACACACAGTCTCACCCTCCAGAGGTCTCTTGCTTTACTTAACTTTGTTGCACTATTTCATTAAACCAGTCTGAAGTATCTGCCCCTCCTTCTCCACCTTCCTCCCTCCACCACACTAGTCTCAGGTTGTTGCATTGCTTTGAGGTGTTCAAGCACTCGTTTGTGTCGTCTCTCTCCCTGTTGAAGTGATGTTCTGTCCCCCCCGCCTCTCCGTCACGTTCACGATAAGTCGTCGTAACACTACAAACAATGTAAACCAGCTGTCTGTCTGCTTCACGTCCATATTTATTAGTAAATTACTTGTGATCGGAACATCTTAGGAGGCTGGATACGGACAGAGTTGTGGCTAAAGCGAAGCATGGTTTCTTTATTAAGTCGTTTGGGTTTTGATGCAGCTTCGGCTCATTCTGACATTTGATTGGCTCTCCCGGTGGTGATGAACGCCCTCATGCAAATGGCTTTTGTTCTGAGGAGCTTTCAGGAATCAGTCCCACTTTCTGTTGTTAGAAACCAAAGAAGCTTCATTTTGTTTGACCTGCAGGTTGACGACGTTCTTCATCTGCGTGCTTAAATCTCTCCACGCCATTAATTTTGAGTTTTCAGCTATTACTGTTTTTAAAAGGGGAAAAAAGTCTAAATATATTAATGAAGGATGATGACAGTAAAATTTCCTGAACAACTCTTTTCTTGTTTAACTAGATGAGCACCAATTTTAGTTTTCTAGCCGATCACAGATCTTTAAGGGTGTTAGCCTGATAGACTCGGCTCGATTGGGGATAAAATCAGTTTCACATGTAAGTATCGACTGATTCCCAATTTCCAAAATCACGGAAATCTGCTCCGATTTAATTTCTTTGAAAGAAGTATTATTTTGTGTTTATGTCCCACCAAGATTTGTCAACAGTTGGCAGACAATTGCTGAGTTTATTGCAGTGTGCTTTGACCTATAGCGCCCCCCACCTGCCACACAGTCCACATTGTGAGGACTCTTAGATAAACCTGAAAGAGTAATTTTCTCAATTGGGAAAATTTTCACAGGTGAGTTAATTGGTTTGTTACTGGATTTAAAATAAGCCGAGGTTTTAAAAATACCTCATAAGTATAATCTGTATTTTTGCTTAAATCAAATATTGTTTTCAGTAATTGCAGCTCTATCATACTGGACATTTTTAGATGTAATTCTTGTACAAATACAATGATAGCGAGCCTTGGAGATCTCCTACCAGCTCATGACAATTAGACTGAATAAAATTTAGAAGGAATATTTTTATTGAAACCCGCCAACACAAGACGCGAAATCCAACCACAGGGCAGAGTTTCGTGAAGCCTGGTCGTGCACCGATTGCAAATTTTTCAGCCGATCATGAATTTTTAAAAAGCCTGACCTGCCATTACTGATTTTTTTTTATTTTATCTGAAAAGTTGCTAAGTTTATCGGTGTAACCCTTTCCAAAACTACTTGTTTGTTCCCATGGATTTCTCAATAATATTTTCTTTACCAAGGATCTAGTTCTGAGTACTGTTTAACTTTGCACCGTGTTTCATCACATTGGATTTAGAAACGTTCTGCAAAGCCAATGTGTGAAAACGCCCCACATTCCCTCTATGTTTGGAATCACTAAACTATAACATTTCTCAAAACAAAACAAATTAGTACTCTTGAACCAAACGAGTGATCCCAGTATTGATGATGTGGTTTTTACGCGCCTCGGGGTTCTGGCATTTTGCACAAACTTCATCTCTGAGTTTCAGTTTTAGATCCCCGATAAAACAATAGTGAACATCTTAACATTGATTTTTGTCGTGGATGAAGGAACAAAACTGATCTTAAAGAGATCAAACTGAACTTCTGACCAGACAAGGTGACCAAAACATGCCTGTGGTGGGAGCGTTGTTGGTGGGTGATTAGGTACCGACTAATTAAAGGGAAAATGCTTCAACACAACCACAGTGGGTTGGTTTTGTTATAAATACATTCTGACTTTACTTTGACCTTCATGTGTTGACTGGGCGTGGTTTAAACCATCCAACACAGCAAATATAAGGATCATGGTGTGGAGAAATGTAAATGGTCTACTTAGGCAACGTGTGTCAAACTCAAGGTTCAGGGACCAAATCTGGCCCGCCGTAGCTTTTCATGTGGCCGTCTAGACACCAGACGCCATATTATATCAATAAGTCTCTCTGGCTTTTTATGAAAATTCACGTAAACATATGAGATGCCCGCATTTTGAGTCATCAAAAAATGGTCTAAATCATTTGGGTTTAAGTGACCAATTCCCACCTGCAGGTGGCAGCATTTCTTTTTTGACACTGCCGCCTCAGACTCACTTGACGTCAAGTTATAGTCTGCGATCAATAAGGCGAGAAACAAAAGTCGCATTTGTAAATGCAAACACTGTAAAGATCCTTTTCAGATATTTCTGAATTAGCAAGACACAATCAGAAATATTGATTGTAAAATAATCAAAAATCAATCATAAAATACTGGAGGGACTGATCAGTAGCTGCGTTTCCGTTGACCATGTAATTCAGCAATTTGACATTTCAAAAATAAATGTGCTTAATGGAAGCACAACAATTTTTTTTTTTAAAAAACTCTCCAAGGAGAGTTTGGCGCTGGGATGACGTGGTTTTCGTCCATTTTGAAATTGGTTTATCAAAACTTCAATGGAAAACATTTTTTGCATCACACGAGTCACATGATCAACAACACCTGGTGCAAACCACGAAGAAGAAAACAACAGCAAACAGTGACTTATTGTGTCAACAAACTTATTCACGTGATTTTAATTGAGTTTTTTTATTTAATGGAAACACTGTAATTGCAAAATTATGTTTCTTCAACATTAGTGGGAAATGGAAAAATCTTTGCAGACATTTGTAATGGAAACGCAGCTAATGTGAAAAGACGATAAATATTTAATTTTAAGAGGAACATTCATGATCTTGATATCGCCCAAAATGAAAATGAGCTTGACACTCCGGCCTTAGACCATCAAAAGCACAAAATGGCACTGCTGAGAATTTCCAAGTTATTGATGAGTGATTTTATAAGGTAGTCTTTGTAACGCTTCATTAAAATCAAAATGGAAGCACTGTGCATCAAAGAGTGATCTGTTATACACAATGGCGAACTAGAGCTCCTACAGATGGGTGGGAGAGTAAATTTTCACCAAAAGACTCTGAAATTTTCAGATTAATCTCAGAAATTTTATGGAACAAAAAAGTGAAAATTTGAAAATTTCCTAATAGAAAAAAGCTCCAGGGATTAATCAGAAAAATTCCAAAAGTACATAATTTTCTGAAGTTTCAAAACAGAAAAAGAAATCTGAGATTATCTGAGAATTTATGAATTTTTTTTCTGGAAAACATTTGATTTTTCAAACTTATTTCAATGTTTTTTCTCAAAATGTGCTTTTTTTTCTAGAAAAGTTTTGACTTTTCAAACTTAAAAATGTTTCAGAAAACCATTTAAATTTTGCGATTAATCTAAAAATGTTATGACTTTTCAAAGTCAGAAATTTTTATGTTTTTTTTTTATAGAAAATTTGTTAGATTAATCTCAAAATTTTAGGGATTTGTCTTTGTAGAAAACATTTGACGTTTCAAGTTCAGAAATATTCTTGTTTTTTCTGGAAATTTTCTGATATTTTCCTCCTTGGTATTTTCCCATCTGCAGTGGCCCTCAGAAACCGTGGTAATGATGTGATCAGAGTTAATTTTCCAGTCATAATATTTCACGGAAATTGGGATGTCTCCAACGTCAACATACGGTCGTCCACTGATGTGACGTAAGGCAGGAAAAATCTCACGTCTTAAAACACGTCTTATCTGGCAACCATGAGGTGGTGAACGCGCCCACCGCACGGTGGCGCCACTGCGCCTGCGCGGCAGTGTTTCCATTTGGATCACGTGCTTTATGTCTTTCTCGCCACACGCGTAGCCTTGTTGTTTTCTGTGGGCTTTGAGTGAACTCATCAATGTTTCTTCTTAGCCTGAAGGGTGAAAAACCCCAGAATGGTTTCATATCCTCCTGATGATGAAGAGCGATCATAGTGAGGACTTGCCGACCCGTCGGGCTCTGATGGTAAAAGCGATTAGTGTTTTAGAAGAAGCACAAGAAAAAATATTAGCTTGGTTGAGGATTTATATTATTCTGAGGATAATGACATTCAGATGGACTGAAATCATCTTCTGATAATAAAAAAAAATATGTAGATTGTTTAAAATCTTATCTCTTTTTGTTGTGAATAATTAAACATTCATTTGAATTAATCTAAGCTTGTTGTCTTTTTATTCTGCAATTATTTCATTAAAGTTAATAAAAAAGAAGCAAAACATGCTTTATGGCTTCAGCTAGGCATTATTCTAGTAATTGATTATGTTGATGATCAATTACCAATTACGTTGATAATTACTCAAGTAATCGGATATTGGTAATCAAACATTCTGCCCATTTACTTTTTTCAGTTTCGACATTTCAAATTCAAAAATGTTATTTTTTTCTGAAAAATGTCAGTGATTTGAACATTTGTGATTTTATTTTTTCTAGAAAATAATGTTTTCTTTTGAAATTTTTCTGAATAATTTCTTAAAATTTTATTTTTTTTCTAGAAATTATTCAACTTTTCAAACTCAAAAATACATAAAAAATTTCCCAGAAAATGTCTGAGATCAATCCAAAAATTTCAGCTTTTTTCAATCAATTTTTTTTACTTTATAATCTTAGAAATGTTCTTGTTTTTTCTAGAAAATTTCTGAGATCAATCTTAACCGTGCTTTATACAATAGTAGATAGTTTTTATTGCAGACTCGAATACCAAATCACATAAAATAACCAATAAGAAAAACAAAAATAAAAATACATGAAAAAAGAACCATTAAAAACATTTTAAAATGTTTTTAAAAATGCTTCAAATCCTTTTTCTAAATAAGAAAATTAACATTTTAGTGCATAAAATACAACATAAAGCATTAATTTAGTGTATGCAGAGGATGGATTTACAGCTGAATAAATACTTTCTGCTCCACGTAACATGAATACAGCACAGGCCTGATGGCAAAAGTGGCTTAACGGGAGAATTTTACACAATTTGAACCAAATGAAGCTGAAACTACGACACCTGAGGAGTTCTGCATAAAACATAGTCACAGGTTTTGTACGAACAAGAAGCCTCTCTTTGAAATAAACTGTAAGTGGGAATTTTTTTGTTTAAAACATGTTTGTCTTTCATTCAGAGTAACTAGTTTTACTCAAGTCACAATAACCATACTTCACAACAATGTTCACCAAGTAAAAAGTACTCCTAAAAGTACTTCTTTTTCCCCTAAAAGTTACTTTAGTAAATGTAACTTAGTACATGTAGCACTTGTCCTGGACAAAACCAAAGTTCTTCACATTCGCATTAATGCACACAACAGATTTAGGATTATATTTAGGCTTTAGGATATTGATTGATTGCCGGACAGACGGACGGATGGATTGGTTTCTTAAATAACCAGTCAATCAATCAATCAATCAATCAAGTTTATTACATTTTGTCCCCTGCCATTGTTAAAAACATCAGTGCAAGTCAAATATATTGATCAATGTTTCATTGATTATGGTTCAGAAGCAACTCCATACAGGTGAGTTTTTAGTCTAGATCTAAAGGAAGTCAGTATTACGGCTGTTTTGCGGTTTTCTGGAAGTTTGTTTCAGATTTGTGGTGCATAGAAACTGAATGTTGCTTCTCCATCTTTGGTTCTGGTTCTGGATGCAGAACCAGGAGATCTGAGGTCTGGAAGGTTGCTATGACAACAGCAGATCTTTAATGTAATGTGTATTTTGGTGCTAAGCTGTTCAGTGATTTATAAGCTAACAGCAGTGTTTTAAAGTCTACAAATACTCCTGAAAGTAATTTTTTTCTAAAATGTTACTCCAGTAATTGTAACACAGTACATGTAACTAGTTACTATCATTCTCTGTGTATGACACAATGTATGATACATTAGTCCTTTAATCCTGGAAACGTCCGTCAGGTGGTAGAAAGCCGACTTTGTAACAGTGTTTATGTGGCTCTGAAGGTTCAGGTCCATCACTGCATCCAGATTTCAGGCCTGATCACGAGTTTCTACTCTACAAAAAAGGATAATGAAGCCTCAACTTTTAAAAAAAATAGTAAATGTGCTACATGTAATCAAATTAAGTTTGTCAAACTTACTTTATTACAGCTAAAACATGTGGGTGTGTATGTTCGTAAAAGTTCGCTTTTACATCAAGACATAAAATTATTGAGCTTTACCATCGTTCAATACTGCTGTGATATTTTTAGTAAATCTGTGTTTCTCTACACCTTCTGGCACACCAACATGCTGAAAGTACTTAGATTAAAGTCATGTTTGTCTTCTCTGCTTTCTCCTATCTCTTCCTGCTTCCTACTCGTTCTTCGTCGTTTCTTACTTTCCCCACCCCTTTTTCACCCAATTTGCTTTGAAGAGAGGAAATCTGCTTTTCTGCAAAAGCTGCAGCCGCCATCTGTGGATGAAGTTCTTCACTGTATGGAGAAGGCGGCGGTGGGGGAGAGGAGGGTTTTTTGTTTTTTGCAGCTCTGCATCATTTCCTTTCTCCTCACTTCTGCTGTTGTGTCAACCTGAATTGAGCTGTTTGTTCTCCTACATTCATCTTATTCATCTACTTAATCCCTTCTATGATGGATCTGAGCGCCATTGTGATCATCGTGGCCTTTTCTCTTGTGTCTGCAAGTGAGTTCATCAGCGTTGGTTTGTACAAAATGTTTTTTAAAGAAAAGAAATAAGATGATTAGAACAATAAGTTTCAGCTTTATGCTTGACTGAAATGTTTCTTTAAGACGTTGGCGAAGGTAAGTGGCAGAAATCTTCTTGTTTTTGTGGATGTTGGCTCAACATATTTACACATACGTTCATTTATACAATCATACATGTGTTATGTGTTAAAGAAATCAGGACTTTTAACAAGGATTTTTCAATTTAAGTTTAACTTTATAGACGACCTCAATCTTGCTTTCAAATTTTAGGTTTTTGCCCCTAACATTTTGAGTTCACAGCAGCAGGATTAGAGGAAATCGTGACGTTGTAGCTCAGTCAGGAAAGAATAGACTTAAAACTAGTAGATATTTTAGATCTAATTATGTAATTACCAATAACCACTTTGTGTTGGTCTTGTTACAGCGCCAAATTTACTACAGGAAGTTTGCACCTGTTAAAACCTTCGTACTAATGTCTCGTTTGCACCTCAAAGTACTTTGACTGCAACCTGCAAAACTTGATAGCATCAAACTGAGAGAGAAAGAGAAATGACGGGAAAAACAGATTTTAACTGCGAAAGGGATTTAAAAAGTAATCTGATTGAAACAATTGGCTCTGGATTAATTTTTTTAGTTTTATGGACTCATCTACTGAAAAACAGCCAATCCTGCAAAATATAAAAAGACAAAAATGATGAGGAAACTATCTGAATAAGAGTCCAAACCCATCATCTAATGCACATTTATAATCCAGTTTCAATGTTTAGTCTTCTTTCTCTCACATCTAACACATCTAACATCAATTGTAGAGAATGTATCTAACTTAAACCACAACCATCCCAACCAGGTTTTACTCACTTTTCACTCAACACATAAATCAAAATGACCTTATTTTACAAAGGTATCAGTCAGGAGAAGAGCTGAAAATCCACAAGATTATATATACCAGGATGCAGTGCAGATTGACATTAGGTATGTGAAGAGAATTTGGGGCAATAGTGACATTAGAAAAGCTTTATGTTTCTCCAGAATTAGTCAAAAGATGACAGAAAGTGGGTAGGGAGACTCCCAAAATGAAAACAGTGGCCAGCACAAAATTCTGGTTCTGTTTTATTTGCATATCTGAAGTACGAACTATGTTAAAATAGTGAGCTTTCTTTTTCAAAGCAGAAAGTTCATGCAGGGCTAAAATATTCTACCAGCTTGTTCAAGCACATTGTTTGACACAAAAATAACATCATATTTGTAGGTTAGGTGTGGTAGTGGCAGAGTCATGCTTTGGGGCTGCTTCTCTTCACATACAACTGGGATTTTTTGTTCAAGGTGAAAGCAGAATTGTAAGTTTGACAAATCAGACAGATGCTGCATCCTTCGTGCACAATGCAGCATTATTATATATTCTTCCTCCATAACGGTTTACCTCCCAGCTGCTCTTTTCATCATCATAACATCCCTGTTGTGTTATGTTCTTATGTCGTATATTTGCCTGTACAGATGGATATTATTTACCTTAGTTTAACTATGTATGCTAAACTTTGATTTGCTGTTGTTACATCTGAATTTCCCCACTGTGAGGGATAATTAAGGATATTTTTATTCTAGACTCAGCACTGCTCCTTTATTGTGAACCAGAGGTTGTGGAACATGTTCAACATTGATCTAAACAACAGGGAACAATTTGTTGTCCTTTACATTTGAGTTTTACTGACGGTTGTATGAGAACCTGCAACGCTTCTCTAACTTAATATTTTAAACTTTTGTGTGTTTTTCATAGAGACTGAAGGCCCACAAATGACCTTCAACACAACCACGATGAATACTTCCACTTCTACAGTCTGTTCGTGTCCAACTCCAGCTCCCCCTACATCCAACCCCAGTAACCTTCCTATCCAACTGGGCTTCCTCAGAGTCAATTGGACAGAAACATGCGGAGGGACTGTCGAGCTGGTTCCGTATTTTAGCTTCA
Source organism: Poeciliopsis paucimaculata (assembly GCA_903067055.1). Classification (NCBI taxonomy): domain Eukaryota; kingdom Metazoa; phylum Chordata; class Actinopteri; order Cyprinodontiformes; family Poeciliidae; genus Poeciliopsis; species Poeciliopsis paucimaculata. Next base: position 19,609 of record CAEGAD010097441.1, read on the forward strand.
ACAACTCTTCCCTGCCTGTCTGTCACAACTCAGAGAAACAAGTCTCCGACATTCTTCAAAATGTTTGTAAGGACAGAAAGGGCTGTGAAGATGAGTTAAAATGGCTCTATCCGGGTACCAAAGAGGAGGAATGCTACACGATTCATGCTAACGGAGTTAGCATGACGTCCGTCCACAAGACAACCACAGTCCAGTGCAAAGGTTGGTTCCGACAACATGCCGCACATTAAAACCCGAGTTAGGCAGTAACTAGTTACATTTACTCAGTTACATTTAGTAGCTTTTATTTTAGGAGGAGTTTTTACTACGCTGTAGTTTTTTGCTGCTTCTCTTACATGAGTAAAACTTCCGGTTTATTTTAGCCACTGAGTGAAAAACAAACAAAATCTCACCAGACACAGACATGCAGTTTTTAAGTTTTTGTTTTGTTTTTTTTTGTTTAAATAAACTTATTTGGAAAAATGTTTATTTTCCCTAATTTTGTTATTTTGTAAATATTTTATATATATATATATATATATA
>CAEGAD010097444.1:0-35341 GCA_903067055.1 Poeciliopsis paucimaculata
AAATCCATTCTCCTGTCTCTTCTCTGGGCCTTTTCCCTACATAAAGAAACTTTCCAAAGAATTTGATCTGTTTCTGATTTTGCTGCTTGTGGCCCAATGTTGGTGCACAAGACGTAACCGAAAGAATCCAGTTAAAGGATTTTCAAAATAAAAGATCCTCCAGACTGAAAAGACGTAAATATTTAATTATTTCTTGCAAGGCCCGGTACCAATTGGTCCACGGACCGGTACCGGGTACCACTGCCTTACAGTATTCACTGAATAGTAAACATAAAGAAAATTCCTCATAAATTTTCTTTTCACAAACATTTATAGTAAATGTTTCTTCATCTCTAATTGCTATTCATGCAGAAGTCTTTTTAACCATCAAGGATCTGAATGCTTGATGTCTGGAATCATTTGCAACGATGGGTTTTTTGGTGGTTTTTAAAAATCTTACGTCTACAGACCACTGATAGTCTGGAGGGCTTGAGCTCGTCTCCTTTTCTGATAGTTTCCCTTCACTTTTTGCAACTCAGTTCCATAAAATAACCCCTAAGAACTTCTTAAATTTCCGATTCTCTTAAAGCTTTGACAGAGCTTCAAAATAAAAAAAATAAATAAATAAAATACTTGAGATGACCTTTGACCCTGAAACAAGGTTCCTCCCATCTGCACGCCCTAACACAAACTGTTACACGCTCGTGATTTATTTCAGAGATAACACTGGAAAGCATAAGTTTGAATTTTAAAAAAGTGGTTTGCGATAAACGTGGAGTGTAAGAGTAGGAACACCGGATTCACAATGATGTGATATTTACTGCTTTACTATTACAATTGAAAAATGAAAGTTCTTTCTGGCATTGTTTGTAAATCTGTAGGTCCAATAAAGTTTCACCTAAAGACACAAAGACTCAATTCGTACAGCGTTAATGAAGCCGAGACGTCTCTTCTTATGACCAACTGAATCAATACACATGAACACAGAGAAGGTTTAATAAGACACGTCACGCCACAATTATTATTGACAGAGTTGGAAAGAGATGAAGACGCAGCAGGACGACAGAATCCAACACATGTTCAGTAAGACGGCACTGCAGCAAAGCAACAATAGTAAGGCTGGTTTATATATATATATGTATATATATGAAAAGTACAAATTTTTTGAAGATTGTGAAAATTACAAAGAAATTACATTGCACCACAAAACTACAATACATCTTTCTGCTGCCATTGTACAAAACCTCGCTCTTTTTAAAGCTGTTTGTTCTGGATTTGGAAAGACTCAGCAGTTGTTGGATCTGAAATGGCTCAGCGATTAGCGTTCTGTTAGAAACGAGACAGAAATTTAAGCTTTACTTCAAGAGTCGTGATCCAGTTGAGCAACATCTGAAAGTCAGAAATGATCAACTTCAGACTCTCTCTCCATATCAATAAAAGCTTATTTTGAAAAAAGGAAAAAAGAAGCTGTATTAACATACAGTGGATTAAACAGAACATGAGAAGAACTACAGTCAGGATGTGTGAGTGGCTCCAAAGTGGATTTTGCTCAGGCTGGATTGCTACCCAGTAGACCGACCCTTGTGAATGAGTGTTGGCAAGACAAGTTGCAATTTCTGCATATTTTTGCAAAACGGCTGTGAACAGGATGGAAATATTTCAGTTTAGACAACCTCTATAAATTTATACAGAAACACAAAACAGGATGGAGCAAATTATACAACATTCAAACTCATTGTGACCGATGTAGAAATTGATATTAATTGTCCTCCCAACCCGTCAACCACATCATCAATGGATCACTGGTGCATTGCACTGATGGCCTTACAACATACATGGTGTCCATTGACTTTGATTGACTTCACAACTGAAATAACAAAACAGAAATGTGTGATGAAGGGCCTCGTCTTCTGGCTACAAAATACATTTTGCTGCAACAGCAAAAGGAAACTCTTACTGCTGGTTGCTCTCTGACAGTGTGTGCTTACACTATTAGTTAATTGGCCTAAAAAGGACAATATCCTCATTTATTGCAATGATTTCTGAGACAATTTTATCACTCGGTAAAATCTGTTATCGCAACAGGCCTAGATGTCAGTCCAAATGTAATCAGATTACAGATCTTGAAGTCTCTTCAGCTAATTTAAACCTAATTTACACGAGTCTTGAACATTATCTGTGTTCATCACAGATAATGTGAAAGTTCCACAGTGGATTAGAACAGATAGAAAATGGAAGGAAAAATCAAAACCAGGCTGTGTCTGAAGAGCTTCTAAAGCTGCCTGGTCTATTAAACACCTGTTGGTTGATGCTTGTGTATTAGCTTATTCTGTTATAGGCTCACCTTCCTGTAGCTCAGTGTTCCACCATAGCTTTTGTTAACATTCTCCTCCACTTCCTGTCATGTGACTCTTTCCCTCAGTCTGCCTGCCTGGTCTCCGCTCACAGCTGTCACACTGACTAATCGAGCTCCTCACCTCGTTTCTCTCTGCTGGCTTCTCACCTTTACTCGTTAGCTTACCTTGTTGTTATCGAGTGTCACATTTACTTCATGTTTTTCAGTCTGTTGAATTCCTGGCTGTTCTGTTTAACTCCAGATGTGTGTTTTCTTAGTTGTGTTCTCTGAAGCTACATCTCTGACTCCAAATCTGAATCTTGGATTCAACAATATCCAGCTGAAAGGAACATCCACAAAGTGATCACAAGTTTAGGCGGAAATGTTTACCATCAGTGTGGGGGAGACTGAACATAAAGAACTTTAGTGCCTTCTGGACCAAATAAAGCGCCACACTAGTTCAACTCATTTAATATCTTCACAACTTTGATGTGCCTTATATGCGATGCATAAACTCCACTATTAGACAGACGACTCAAATGTCACAGCCAATAAAACTCAACCTCATGCTGCACCACACAGATACTCTAATGAAGATTCACTCACCTCAGCATGTTGAATTCTTAGAATGGCTTTAACTGACTGACTCAAACGAAGGATTAATTAGACCACAGAGGCTCTTAAAGATCCAACCTTCATTTCTTGATTTTTATTTCGGCAGCAAAAAATTGAAACAGGAGAAAAATTCTCATAAAAACGCCTTTGTTTTTTGGGTTTTTTTTTTTTGGAATTTCTTAACTCTTTCTTTAGAGTAGATTTAACATGGAAGAAATTAAATGTGTAACAGGAATCAGGGTGTGCAATACTGTAGTTGCATTTGCAGTTTGCGTTTTTTTTTCTTCTGTGTGTTCAGTGTTAAGAAGCGGGTAGCAGGACTGTTTGTTTCTTTCTCTTGAAGTGGTGACACATTTGTTAGTAAAAACCATCTGTGGGTTTAGCAGCAAAACTGGCAATGTTGGTCACTTTGCATCACGTTGCCTCCAGCAGAAACCGAGATCCTGTAACCAGCTCTGGTCCAATATGTCAACTGTTTGGCACCAATCTACCAAGATGGCAGCCGCTGTCCTCACAGTGGCTTTCATTACTAAATTTTATTCATGTTGAACCAATAAATACCAAATGAGGAAAGGACGCCATCCCACAGCAGTGTGTGATCAAACCGGTGACCAGAAAAGAGTTTCAGGAACTACATCATTCACCATCCAGTCTAATAACAGATACAAACATAATCAACATTGCTGCTCAAAGCACAAATGTTCTTACATTACAAAGGTGAAACTATTTCAGAGGAAAAACAGGCTTTCCAACAGTTTAAGATTCATTACCACAACAATGACCAACCCAAACGCAGAACACAGAAATTAACACATTGCTAAAGAAAGGAAAGGAACAACTTTTATTTTCAGTGGCAACCAAAAAAATGAGAAGATATAGCAAAAATAAATATAATTTAGTCATCCCTGAATTAACTATAACTCTATTTCTAGAAATGTAGGTTCTTGTTGAAATGAATGTATTTTTCTTTAAATTAATTCAACCCAATTTTGCAGCAATCAATCAGATGTAAAACTATTGCAACATCTGGCGTCAGTGCATCCTGAATGGCTTGGAAAGTAAAGTGCACTCATCCTGTGTGTTTGTGTGTTTTCTTGGAAACCTATACCTCACAGCATTGACTTTTGATGGAAACAATGACTGCTCAACTTTTCCTGGTTTGACTTTTCAGTCAACAGAGTTAGAAGTCGTCTCTCTTTGCCGTTAACCAGGTGAGATAATCTGATCCAGTGCTTTATCCAGATACTTACAAATTGTTTTTCATATAGGGTACAACACAAGTGTAAAAGTACAAACACCAACAACCTGTACAAACAGCAGAAAACATCAACATGAATCTGTTTTTTTGTTTTTTGTTTTTTTAAGTTGTAATTTCTAGTTCAAATAGAAATGTCAAATAAACCAAATAGAGAATTGTAACCATATTTTAAACAAAAACATTATAGCTTAAGATCTGTGTTGACTTGGAAACCTGAGTCAATTAGTGTTTAATTACATTTTTTTTTTCTTTTGAGAATTCTTGAATATTAGAGGTGGAAAAATCAACAAGTCCACACAACATTTTATCTGTACTTAGAGACCAGTGTTCACTACAGAGACAGAATCATGTGCAGGTAGGAAGCTACCAGAGAGGTGAATATCCAGTGGAGGTAAAGAGCTGTAGTGTGGAGGAATCGGCTACGAAGGTGAGCAGGTGATGACCTCCTGGCAGGTAGGCAGGCAGCGTGTGATTGGTTAGCTGCTGGGTAGAGAGAGGGCATGGCGAAGGCAAAATGTCCACGGTGGAAGAGACGAAAGGTCAACAGTCTCAACAATTTGCTTTACATCTCGATGTGAGCGTCTTTGGCTGGTCTGCTGTCCTTTATTGAGCCGGAGATCGTATAGAACCTGAAGGAAAAACAGACAAAATATTATTGTTGTTTAGATGCAGGTTGTTTGTCTCAGTTGGCCACTAAATACATCTTGTGTTACCTTGTACAGTGTATTTTCTATTGATGTTCTATTTGTTATTATTATACATGCATAAGTTGTTTGTTGCCATGGTTTCCCTTTCTCTCTTTCTGCAGGTTTAGCGGCCATGTGGCCTTGTCTTCTCTCTATGCTTCTATCTTTCCCCTCCTTCCTCTGTTTCTATTCTCCTTCCTCATCTCTCCATCAGTTACATTTGAAATAAACTCGAAACCATTTCTAATAAAGTTTATATTTACAGTTCTGGAGAAAATGAAGAGACCATTTAAAATGACTAGTTTTGCTGATTTTACTTTTTCTAGATATTTATTTTAGTGAAATGAACATTGTTCTTTGATTCTATGACATGTCGCTGAAATTCCAAACAAGAATGTAGTATTTAGTAAGCCTGCAGTGCTTTCAGATCAAATAAAACAAGTTGATATTAATTTAGAAACAACTATAATAATGTTTGAACTCAGAAATCAATATTTGGTGGAAGAACCAGCAGGTTTTCTTTATTTTTTCCAGAGCTGTATATAAAAAAAACATATATTATGGGGATTCCATGTGAACTTTGCAATGTGCATTCAGGGCAAAACTAACAACCAGCTGACACTAATATGCAGTTTGGAAATTAAATCAATGTAAACAGACAGTTAAAGCTACTGTCTCTGCCTGATGTTGCAGGATAGTGGCTGCATAAAGACTTTACTGTCAAATACATGTGGGGATTGTATCAGTTCTACCAAAATAATATTTACATTATTTTTTAAAAATAATGTAAAAGTTAATAATGCTTCTAAGAGCATTATTAAATTAATAAAATGAAATACAACCAAGAAACAGCTGATAGAAAGACAATCACCATGATGAAAATCACATTTTCATCAACATAGACAACATTAAATATTGGGAAGACATGAAATCCAATCAGCTCTAATTTTAGTCGTGTGAAAAAGCAGAGGAACACTGAGAGCTGACGCTGTTGTGCAATAAGAACTGAAGGCGTCCAGCGTGAGGTCAAGGTCACCAGTTTCCGATGGACATTCTGCCAGCAGTCTGCAGACAGACGTGAAGATCTGCATTTTCTATTTCCTTCTGCATTGTAAAGATTTTCAGCGTCATCTTGGTTATTTTTTTTAAGCTGACAAAAATTGTCAAGGTTTTCTTAATGAAGGAATTTATGGAAGTTTTCGGAACGACTTGCAACCTTTGAAATTGTGAAAGGAACACTGAGAGATAAAACTCAAAAATTGTTCTCTTAGAAGAAAACTCAGTGCAGATAGCAGAGCTGACTAATTATTTATTACGGTAATGGGAATAAAACCCATCTTATATATAAAAAAACTGTTTCAAAGTGAGAAAGTAAAAATAATACAACCCTGAATGATTTTTAAAAGGCTCTACGGTATTAAGGAAGGGTTAGGGTTAGGGTTGAAAACCAACAGATCCAGATTAGCACCACACAGTAATGAACTTGTTTTACCTCGACTTCCTAAAATGGTTCCGTTTCTTCATGACCTTGATGCAGCAGTTGGAGCAGGAGTTTTTCAGATCCACCAGCTGGTAGATGATTGGATTGTACATCGCTGACGACTTGGCTAGCAACGTCGGGATGACCGACAAGGGGATGGGGACGGAGTCCGGCTCGCCGAACGCCGACACCACAGAGACCACGGCGTACGGAATCCAGGCGATCAAGAAGCCGGCGCAGATCAGCATCGCCACCTGGGAGAGAGAAGAAAACAATGTTCAGGGTTTTTAACCTTTTTTTTTTTAAACAAGAGCAATTCTTAAAGTTTGTTCATCCTGCTTTGTTCTTGTAATCCCAATTTTCTTAGTCATAGTCACACATTTCCTTTTGACATAAGCAGGGTTGGAATAGTTGTGGGTTTTCCATTATGGATTAGTTTTATTTCAATGTGGCTTTTGTTTGTCTAATTCATTCAGTTTTAATTAGTTTTAGAATGATTTTGGTCATTTCTATTAATTTACCTTTGCTAAATCTTCGGGTACAGAATTCAAAAAGGTCAAATGATTGTGCTGATGGGATACATGGATTGTGTCACGAGTAATCAACAAAATATTCCATTTTCAAAAAATGTATTTAATTATTGTTGAACAGCAGCTGATTCTGATGTTTCTCCCAACTTCTGCTGTCGCCATTTTGTGGCTTCGCATACATGAAGAATATGGAGAGCCATAATTTACCAAGAGCTGAGAAAAACTGCTTATGTGGGGAAAAAATTCTATTTAACATCAGTTCAAAAGGCTAATAATACATTTATAATATAGGTATATATGTATATAGCCATTTTGAACTTATCACTCTTAGGTATATATATATTTTACAAACTTTGTATTACCTAAGATGGAGTAGCTTTCAACAAATAAGAAAATTTCCCTTGGGGATTAATAAAGTATATTCTATTCTATAAACACAAAAATCGAGTGACATAGCTATCATTTCAGTGTTTTAGTTAGTTTTATAAATGAACAATGTAATTCCAAGTAGTGATAATATTTCCCCATTGATTGTTTTTATTCATTTCAGTTCATAAAAATGTTTTTTGTAACTTCAATGTGTATTTCGCTTTCTTTAGTTCACTGTTATAACCTTGGACATAACTGACCTTTGTGAGTTTCATCTCCAGGTTGTGGTTGTTTCGTATGCGGGCGTCGTAGTGCGAGATTTCCTTCGACGACGACTTCACTTTAAAAATGATCCTGACGTAGGAGAAGACGATGATGCCTGCTGGGAGGACGAGGCAGAAGAAGAGGATGGCCAACACGAAGCTCTGGCCCGACACAGAGGCTTGAGCCAGCCACCAGTCCAGGGTGCATGAGGTCCCAAATGGCTCCGGGGCGTAGTGGCCCCAGCCAACCAGCGGCATGGTGGCCCAGAAGGCCGCATACACCCAGACGAAGGCCAAGCAGATGAAGGTGTGGTGGCGTTTTAACCATGTGCCTAAGATAAATAAGAAACATATAATCTACGTTAGAAAAACGTTTAACACAAACAATCCTACAATTCCCTCCAAACCCGTCTATAAGTGTCATAAAAATTACAAAAATATTCCTTTTAATTCTAAAAAGGAGACAAGCATTGACACTGTTGGAGTGAGCAGCTCAGTTCATGTTTCACTTTAATTTGATCATCATTTGGCAAAATATATATTCACTATAAACTCCGAAACTTTAAAACATAGAGATAAACCCAAACAGGATGCAGACCATTTATATAACTCCACTCCCCTGACATCTGCTGGTAAAGACTTATTAAGACTTAAACACTTATTGCACACATAAGTCATTTTCTGTCATTAACACCGGACTAACCCCCAATACACACTGTTTGCATCTCCACTTGGCCAATCTGTGGCCTCCACAATAAATACACACCCATTTCTGTCAATGAGGGTGTTCACACTACCTCCACACTGCCGCATCAACATCCGACAAAATTTGAACCGGTCCTATTTTTGCCCGGTGCCGAAATCTTCAAAGTTCACAGCGCTCTGGCAGGAAAATAATCCACCAAGACAGAGTAATTTGTTTGCAGTACTGGCTATATTAAAGAAAATATGGGTGTATTCAGCATGTATCATTTATGCTGTGCATAGACACAAAATATGTGGATTTAATTCTGAAACCTGTTAAGTTGAAATATCTTCTAGGTCCAGGCAGACAAAGTGAGGAGAGCACTGAAGGGAAAAATATCAACTTTGTAAGTTGAGAACTGCAGTATTTTCCAAGACACCACTCATCTTTTTTTATCACTGACTTGATGGTGAGATCTCTCATTTCACACACATTCTTCTTGGAGTGCTTCCAGGGTTTGCAGTGCAGCGGAGCCGCACGTAGTGTAAATCCAGGGTAAATCTGCCTTCGCAAGATTTCCTATCTTTCTTTGTGTGCTGTCACATTGACAACCACATGTTGCATTGAGTAAATGCAAGAACTTCAAGGGGATTTAGCACAACATCAAGGCCCTGTCATGTCTTTGGAGTGCATGTCACTTGTAACATACTTCTTTTCTGAAAACCACATGTGTTCTGGGATCATGGTATGAAACTTCAATTACGTTTGGACGGTGTTTGCTACTTCAGCTATAAAATCAACATCTCCTAATATTCATTTTTTGAAGACCCCTGCCATATAACCTGATTAATTTTACTGTAATGACCAGTTGGGGGCGCTACGGTCCTCAAGAGCTGGTTTCCTGCTACTTTTAGATGCTTCAACACACCTGAGCTAAATTATCAGCTCACTAGCAAGACTGGAGAACTGAAGAGGTAATTCAGCCGTTTGATTCATTGAGTTGAACCAGGAAAACATCTAAAATGTGGAACATCGACACTCGAGGAATGGAAATGAAGACTTTGTCATCTGCTGCAAAGCAAAATACCAGACGGATAATTACTCCCCCCATGGCTTTTTTCCTGTGCTGTCAGAAAGCTACTGTTGGCGGACGCACCGTATCGGAGGTGGCAGATCTTCAGGTAGCGGTCCAGGCTGACCACTGTCATGGTGATGAGGCTCCCACAGCCAAAGAAGAAGCCCGCCCAGCCGTAGAACTGACAGCCCTCCCAGCCGAACAGCCAGCGGTGGGAGAAACTGGAGACCACAAAAAACGGCTTTCCTGTCACTGGGGGAGGAGGGTAGAAAAGAAAGTAGAAGAAGAGGAAAGAAAGGTGAAATACAAGTGAAAGAACAATGATGGGTGGGACGGGAAGAGGAAGGGTCCAGGAAAAAAAAAAAAAAAAAGTGAAAAAACTAGACTTTTAATTTAGTGGTAATAACAGGAAGGGGCATTCTGGGTGTATAAAAGTAAATACTTTTATACATATTTTTTGTGTTTTTTAATCATTGGATTAAAAAGTTGAAAGTATGAAGCATTCATAAAGAAAATTAAACACACACACACACACACACACACATATATATATATCAGAATGTTTGTACTAAAACTAATAGCAGGTATCCTACTTGCTTTAAGCAGGATGTTTTACTATTATATCCCAAAGATGCAGTAAAATCTCTGGAAAATATGGAAGAAAGCTGGTTATGTTTTCCACAACAAAAATCTTATTCTTTTGGATGAGTGGTGCATCACAGCCAAAAGGATTTATCTGGCAAAATCTCTTGGTGGAATGAAGGACTTGAAGCCTTTTCATGTAATTCTCATGCGTGTGTTATTTATTTTTTTCTGACACTAACTTTCTATCCACTGCCCAGAAACATGAACAACAGGCCGCTTTGAAAAAAAACAAAAAAACCCCAAAGGTGTAAGTTTGTGTTTGCCTGTCCTGATTCCCCATCCTATAACTTGAACCATTTTTGTTTGTTTTGCCAACTTTACCTCTGTAAGTTGTTGTTTTCTTTAGTACGCTGTTTGATAAAACTTGTCTAGAACTTAGCAACCAAGGCAAGTTGGGTAGAGGACAATAAAGTCTACTTTAAAGTTTAATTCTGGGCATTCTTCGGAAACAAGAAAGTTATAGTTTTGTTAGTTAAGCCTTTATTTCACCAGGCAAAACATTAAGAGCAACGTCCTATTTACAGTATTAGCCTGGAAATGTTAAGACATTAAAAAGAGGAGAGAGGGCAAAGGTCAACAACGTTTCACATACATCTACTCTGGATAGACAAACCCCATTTTGTATTTCCAAACTAAACACTGGACTTAAAATATTTCTGATTTAATAATTCCTAGACTGGATTTTTAAGCTCAGGTCGATAAAAATCCTTCTTTAGCTTTTGAATTTTCACCTCTAGTGGAGAAAATTATTTGAGGTTCAAATCTTAAAAATCCATATTCAGTTTCTCCTGTGTTAGTGGACGTCCATATTTCCCAGCTTTCAACGTGAATCAGCTACTGTTAGAATCAGCCCAGGCTTCTCCTTTCATGCAAGGCATTTGATAAATTGTTTCTAAAATTCATCACCAACAATTCTATGTCGTCAAGGACAACTGGATGTCAAAGGAGAAAACAACAATTATCGAAGATTTTCTTAAGGTAAAAAGCAACACTTTAGGTAAGAATTACATAAACATTTCTTTGTTGCAGTAAATTTTGTATACAGCAATGTACCACTCTTCATAGTGAACAACAACACTAAGCCTTGGATGTACTGCACCTGCATGATGTTATTTTTATGGCATTACAAATTTGAGATTCTCAGCCAATTTGCACACATGGCCCGTTCTGTTGGCTCGGAGTCATTATCCCACAGAGAATTTCATCAGGAAAACAATCAGTGAAGCCATGAAGAGCTGAGCAGCCTATTCAAATCAGAGCTTGTTCCTTGTCCAGCATCAGATCGTATTATGACCAGAACAGAAGCACAGGCACAAGCAAGTCAGATTAGACATAGAAAAATTCACACCAGCAGTGTAAACATACTACGCAATCAAAACAATAAAGTCCATAAACTGTGGTTATTATTGTAGAATGAAACAGGGGGATACATAATAAAAATGAGATTTTAATATCATTCCTGTCTGAATCAAGCGGAGTTTCCCTCAGACGTTTCATGTCTAAAAACATTCAGCATAATCTCAGCTTCAGGTTCTTAATAGAAATGTTTCCAATTTTTTTTTTCTAACCAGCCATCCGTCAACTATATTTGCCTTTCAGCTGCAAATCCTCAAAAACAAAAGTTATGATATTACTACCACCAATCCTTCCTTCTGTCCAGTGGAGTAGGGTTAGGGTTTGGGTTAGGGGTTATTCCAGTGTGGTAAGAGTTTCATTTTGGTCTTCCATTCACACAGCAAGTCATTGTGTTCAGTTCCAATCTTTTGATGAAATCAGATTGATTTTTTTTCTGCGTGTGGCCGTTCATTCAACTAATATATCCAGTCAGTCGCTCTTACGTGTAACTGGTATACACATTTTTTGGACAGTAATTATGGACAGAGCCGTCAATGTATCAGTTTTAAAGTTATTCGGTAACGAGAGCCGACTTTATCATCACAAATAGTAACACGAAGGAAGCTAAAAGCGCTGACCGCAGCTCCTGTAGAGAAGTCTGTTTGGATGTGGTGGGATTGTGAAGTGCTTCACTGACAGACTTTTCATAAGTTCAAAATGATCATTTTCAACCATCTTTTATGTCTGGATTTTCTGTGTCTGGTGCAGAATTCTGACCCATATCTCACATAAGCATCAGACTGCAGATGCTTTGAAAACTATCACATTTGTATCTGCTTTGGTACCACGTACAGAAGTGGCTCAAGTGAAATGATCGGAATTGGAAACGCCCAACGTGGGGCTCGAACCCACGACCCTGAGATTAAGAGTCTCATGCTCTACCGACTGAGCTAGTCAGGCTTGATGAAAAGACTTTATTTTGAACGTGGCAATGCAAACAAAGTTGATCAATTAGCTTGTACTATAGTAGTACGACAAAACACTTGGAATGTTTTTGGTGGCAAAAGGGTTGTGAGTATATGTAGAACTCTATCAATTGAATTTAAACATAACAGCAAGTGTTTAAACAAGACTGCTTGAATAACCACCGACATCGGAGCGCACATTTCAAGAAATTTTGGGCCATCTCAACCCATTAAGAACATAAAGTTTGTCAAATTAGAATCGCCCAACGTGGGACTTGAACCCACAACCCTGAGATTAAAAGTCTCATGCTCTACCAGCTGAGCTAGACAGGCTTCAGTAGTACATAATTTATGCACCATCACCAACACAGACAAAGTTGATTATGTAGCTATATAATCATTGGCGGTGTAAATCGGCAGTCTGCGGCAATTTTACATACAGCTGGTCTTGCGTGAAATATAAAGTACTGTCAGACCAGAAAAGAATCTTGTGCATAGTCTGTCAAGTGAGGGAGGAAGGCAGAATCAAATTAGTCACCGCATGTACAAAGAAAGAATTTTCACAGCAGAAACTTTGCTCCAAAGATCAAGTGCACAAACATTGTCAGGAGTGGGATTTGAACCCACACCTCCATCAGGAGACCAGAAACTTCTACAGGAAGTAAGGGCTAAAGCCTTGAGTCTGGCGCCTTCGAAATGATTGGAATTGGGCCGTTCAGACTGACGTAAAAGTCGAATATGGGAAAACAAAGAAAAAAAGACGATTTGAGTCGCATTTGACTGCTTTGTCAGTATAGTCTTAGTCTTAGTCTTCCAGTATTTCATTGGTTTCTGCAGAAAAATGAATCTCTCAACAATAAGTCCTTTACTTTTGTACAAGTCTAACTCCTCTATGGTATATCTTGTGAGGATTTCCTGATTGGGCCCAAAAATTGTCTATGGGACATTAGAGCTGCATTTACTGAGAAATTTACGGACACTTAAACAGTGTTGAGTTAAAATAATCTCAACCAGTGAAGTTTATTCCTCTTAAACTAAAAGTAAAAAACATCCTACATAAAGTGAAATAGGACGCATGATCAAATGGCAAACTCTATGGCCTAGTTGTTGTTTTTCAGCACCATTGTTGCTTTTGACTAAGTCAAAGGTCCAACATGAACAGGCACAAAATTTCTTCTCCATGCCTTTTAGAATACTAACAGGAAGCCATTTACTTGTTTCCTAGAACTTCGATTCACAGAACTGAAAAGTGGAAATGCATGTGACAACTCCTGTGGCAACTAATGCCAGAATTCTTCTAGGAAGCAGCTAGAAGCACAGCACAAAAGGTATGTTGTAAAAAAAAAGAAAGAAAGGAAAACACACACACACACACACGCCTACATGCAAAAAAAGAGAGAGTTGCCCTCAAGCTCAAAGAAAGAACGACGTAAAAATAGATGATGGGAAAACCAAGCGACTAATGTGACTTGGCAATCTACAGTAGCATTGCGAGGTTGATTAGTTGCACGTGACCGGATGTTCATGCTGTAAGCAAATCATCTAAAACTGTAAAAAAAATAAATAAATAAATTGTTTTATCTGTATCTATGGCGATCTGTAGTCTTGGAGTGCTCAGGAAAGTGACACGAATGACTTGGGAAGTTTACTGGTATTACTAGTGGGGGTTTTTTCTCTCCGTTTGCAGTGAGGAAGCCTTCCTCCATGGAACCAGAGTTAATAAAATCAGCACAAAGCCTGAGTTGATTCCCCATCCTAAAAGTTTCTGAAGAGTTGGACTGAGCAGCAGCCATGTGGTCCGCTGAACTTCAAGCAAAATAAAGCGAAAAAACATCCAGTTGTCTCCAGGGCAAAACTGCAGACATGATGAGCCAAATGTTTTCTTGGAACTACTGAAAACCGAGGCGGTCGGTATTTAGACACACAAATACAAGACTGCACCATAAAATATTATGAAGACATTGCGGGCTTTGTGTGCCCCCTAACACTACCCCGATGTTGACGTTGCCCCTTACAAGAACTTTAGAAATGATGTGTTGCTATGGACCCCATAAGGCTAATAGTCCAAACAAGGTCATTAATTATGCTTTGAAAGCTCCTCTTGGTAACAACACACAGTCAGACACACACATGCACATGACCACTCACATGCTCAGAGGCTTAACAGGGTTTACTGTACAAATACTAGATTACAGCCAAACCTCTGGCCCTACAAACCGGGCAGGGATTGGTCTACCTGCTGACTTATGGAGCCTGCTGTCACTGCTTTGTCTGAACAACTCTTAAAGGGATTGCTCTTTATTTTTTAGTGTTAATCTGCTGAAAGGTTATGAGCAGGTAAAACTTTAGCTAAGGCAGGTGATTTCAGATTTCAGAATCAGTTTCGCTCTAGTGAGCGAACAGCCACCAGAATTTTCAGTAAGAACCTTTTGTTTTTTCCACTGCAACTAACGTTTCCGCATAATACTTAAAATATCCAAAGGGCAACGCTTAATTCCAATAATGGAGTGTGTTCATAATGGTAGAGATCCAGCCTGCATGTCATCCAGATAATCCTGTACATTCATAGACGGTATAAGCCTATGTCAATTATTCTCTTATATTTGCTTGAAGTAGTGCTTCATTTTGAATTAACATGCAAAAAAACAACAATGTTTAATGTTAATGTAGTTTATGCATTCTGCATTATCTTTATGATAACCAGGTAGAGCTCTGTGTCTTCAATCGGCCTATCCAAAGGCCTTTCTGAAAGACAAAGTCAACTGAAGAGGATTTATTAGGATTATATAGGGTATGACTAAGGAACTAACATATTTTTCATTTTAATTTATTGTGCTTGCATAATTCTGATTAAGCAACAAGGGTTATTTTTTAAATTAAATGTTTGTTTTTTGCATAACCTTGAGCTGACCGACTGATACTGACAATGTCTGACAGCTAATGTTTTAATAATATTCTGGAAGAATTGAAAACCGGGCCCATTAACTGTACGACCGTGTTGCTCAACACAGTCCACATTATTCTGAGGCTCATAAACTCATGATACAAACCAAGAAATAATAATGCAGCATATTTTCTTTCATAATTACATGTGTTACTGGTTCTATGTTAAAATGGTTAATGGCCTGTACTTGTGTAGGACTTTGTCAAGTCCTGAGGACCCAAAGTGCTTCTCACTACATTTAATCATTTATACACACATTAGCATACTGATGATGGTGAGCTACATTGTAGCCGCGGCGGCCCTGCGGTGTTCTGGATTTACATTTTAGTTTTTTACATCCACTCCAAAGTAGAAAACTGCTGCAAACAAAGCATGTTTCTCTGAAGAGTTCATTTAACCAGTTTTCTGTTTGCATTTTAGTGACGATGAAAAAGCATCAAAACTCTTGATCGAGTGGTGTGTGTTTCTGCGGATGGCAGTGGGAGGCAGAGGAAGTTGGTTTTTGTCACAGCTTTTCAGTCCGCACTTTCAGCATGTACTCAACAGTTATTCATGGCCTGTGTTAAGAAATCTCAATTTCTTCAACCAATGAGCATATTCTGAATATAGGAGAGTTACTTATTTTCTTTTGTCTACTGACATCATTCCCATGCTTCACAACCTAGTATCAGTATTCACCTGACTGTCTTAATAGAGCTAGGGTTCAGAGGAAATAAAAGTTTCCCCAGAATCTTCAATCTGTGGCACAATGTGCTACGTTCGTTCCACCGCTTTCTTCAACAACAAAAATAAAGACGTATCATAACATAAATGTGTCTCCTCCCTTTGTCCCAAATGTATTGCGTGGGCACCACAGGGTCCATTTAGAGGGATGCTGTTGCACCAGAAAGCTTCACTACTGATACCACAATACAGGAGGGATACATTTTCTCCCTATGCTGTGTAGAAAATAGAAACTCAGCATGTCTTCGCACCAACGCCTCCTGAGAGCCGGAGCCGGGTGACCCAGTTGGTCCTGACGGACGAATGTCACTGGCTGACCAAAACGTTCCCACTGTTGAGCTAGCACTCAACCAGTGGAAAGATTAGTTTTGGAATAAAAACTCTGCGTTGGTCCCAAACGCCGCGATGTGATCCTTGGTGTCACAAGGCATGTGAGGACATCAGGCTGGACTCAAAACTTTTATTGTGAGCCGGGCCCGCTGCGGAACGGGCTGCAGGGGAAACACATGGAGCGATGTTCACTTCCAGGACACACGTTCTTTGTTGACTTAACTCTGACTGTGTCTGGATCAAGCGGGGCACACACAGGTCAGGATGCTGAGATCTAGAGCTTCAATTCTAGATTATACATGTAGCATGCAGAAAAGGGTGTTTTACTGAGAAATATTCTGAAACTATGTCTAGGTTTCAAACCTTAAACTTAAACTAGCTTTAGCTTTTTAAAAATTTTTCATAATAAAGCTTCTTGGCTGAATTGCCCAACATGGGACTTGAACCCACGACCCTGACATTAAAAGTCTCATGCGCTACCAGCTGAGCTAGCCAGGCTTCAGCGACAATAATTTATGCACCATCGCCAACACAGAAAAAGTTGATTATGTATCTACATCAGCATTGGCGGTGTAAATTGGCAATTTTACATACAGCTGCTCTTGCGTGAAATATAAAGTATTGTCAGACCAGAAAAGAATCTTGAGCACAGTCTGTCAGGTGAGGTGGAAGGCAGAATCAAATTAGTCACCACATGTACAAAGGAATAATTTTCACACAAGGATATTTGCTCCAGAGATCAAGTGCATAAATATAGTAGGGGTGGGATTTGAACCCATGTCCTCCATCAGGAGACCAGGAACCCCTACAGGAAGTAAGGGCTAAAGACTTGAGTCTGGTGCCTTCAACCGCTCGGCCATCCTGACCTGTGTTCATGTACAGTGAGAAGGTACAAAGGCACTGGTTCTAATCTTGAGGGCTTTTTCCAATGCACTTGAAGTCCTACAACAAAACACTGAGATACGTTTGGCCAAATGGCTATGAGTACACGTCCACCTCTATGAATCGCATTCAACCATAACAATAAGTGTTTCAACAAACTTGACGAAGTTAGAGCTACATTTCATCAAGCACTGGTAAACAGTCACCATGAAGAACGCAGAGTAAATATAAATTGAAACGCCCAATGTGGGGCTCGAACCCACAACCCTGAGATTAAGAGTCTCATGCTCTACGAAAAGACTTTTTTTTTTTAACGAGGCAATGCAAACAAAGTTGATCAATTAGCTTGTAGTATAGTAGTACAACAAAACACTTCTAATGTTTTTGGCCAAAGGGTTGTGAGTACATGTATACCTCTATCAATTGAATTTAAACATAACAAAGTGTTTAAACAAGACTGCTTGACTTACAACCACTGACATTGGAGTGCACATTTCAAGAAATACTGGGCCATCTCAACCCATTAAGAACATGAGGTTTGTCAAATTAGAATTGCTCAATGTGGGACTTGAACACATGACCCTGAGATTAAAAGTCTCATGCTCTACCATCTGAGCTAGCCGGGCTTCAGAGGGAATGAATTATGCACCATCACCAACGCAGTTGAATCTAACCAATAAAGCTAACATTTCAAGTTATTTTTCATATCTAACTCTCATTAGTTGCATTTCTACCATGCATACAATTACACAGGCTGGAATTATGAAAACCAATTTGCTGAATGTAAATGTTGGAATAATAATAAAAATAATAAAGTTTTTAGATCAAACGTTTTGGTGGTAGGATGTCAGACCAGAGTTCAGTTAAGAAATTCCTGAGTCGGTGAAAACTTCTCTTGTGTGGTCACTGAACAGATTGTAATCAGTTTATTTTAGTGCTGCAGTGAACATGTCTGGGGCAAAAAGGACAGCAATTCCCTCCAGCTGAACTAACTTACAAAACTGAGATGAAAAAGACAAACAGAAACACATTCTTCCCCCGGTGGCTGCTGTCAGTTGCCGAGCTGCCTAATGACATCAATCTATCTCCCTTCGACAGTCACGATGGGTGAAGTCATTTTGCACATCCTGTTTATATTTGACTTTCTTTCTGCTGCAGACTCCATTCATGTCCCTTTTTGTCTGATAAACAGCAGCACATTAGACCAGCTGTTCTCACTCATTACAGCCACAGTTCACTGCTGCACCATTACGCAAATGTTTAAGTTTAGCCTTAGCGGACAAAATGTTTCATTCATGAGCATAAAGAAATGACAATTGCTCAAATTGAAGCAATTCAATTTGAGCTCAATTCTAATTGATGTGACACAGACACCAATGATGCATGAAGCAGGTTTGCACAAGAAGCATCTTTGCTTCATACTGAAAAAGAGACATAAATAATTTCTGTGTTTCTCTGTTATTTTTGGACCATTTTGGCTTAATATATACAAATTGCATACAATTTGGTCAGGCTGTGCTTGGTGTTTTCTTTCTTCTGGTCTTTGTGAACTGTTCAAATAGAGCGATCTGTATCTGCAATTTTGAATGTTTCCCCATTTGCTAGTATTGAGGTTCTTCTGTAATTTTAAGTTGCATTCTATATTAAGCAACACACATAATGAAAAAAGAAAATCAACTTTTTGATGATTGAATTATAATTAAAGCCACAAGCGGTGTCGTGTGGCCCTCGCAGCTCAGCGACGCACCTATTGGCCACGGCGGGGGTGCCGGGAACGCTCCCCGACGACTCACAAAAAAATCTGCCGCAGATCGGAGTCAATACTGTTTTTGATAAGCGAACGGAGACGGCTCATTGTATTCTCTTACTTTGCACAAGTTTTAATTAAAGCAAACAACATGACAGCTGGTCATCTGACGTAGAAATCAGAAAAAAAAATCGCAGCTAAGGCATTGTGGTATCCCAGTGCACCCTGCGCTCTGCTCCCTAAACGTCTGTCAGTGGAAGCTGGATCAGAATTTCCTTCAAATCCAAAACTTTTCAGCAGGGCTTTTGACAGGAAGTGGATGATGGTGTGAACTTCACAGAGCAGCCCGAGCTAGGTCAGGGCTCTCCAGAGACTCTCTGGCTCATGGGAGGATTTGAAACACATGAAGTCAGCAGGACTTTGTAAAGTAACAAAGTGTTTAATCCCTTTTATCTACAACAAAGAGGTTGAACTTAATTATAGATGTAAGAAACAGTCGTAAAAAATGATCACAGCTCATTAAACATTCTGTTCTTTCAAAGGAAGTGTTCCTAAATTGATGTCTTCTTGTTATTAATTCATCATTAGGAGAGTGATCAAGTCACCCCACTGCATCTCATAAAGATAAAAATCTGAACTCGTTTCTCCTCCACAATGGCAGCCATCACACATCTGCTGTGGCAGTCTGGCTGATGTGTGTGTTTGCGACTCTCCGTCTTATTAGCTTGGTGTCGCATGCAAAACAGTTTCAAGTATGTGTAAGTGTTTGTAAACATTTACATTTGCATGAATGTGTCCAATGGATGTCCGCTTTGAGTCCACAGTGAATCTGTCTCCATGGTTCCTCCTTACTGCGTCTTCCAGATTATTCAGGCAGGTCCTTTAACATCAACAGGAGCAAGAACACGAGTGGGCAACTCCAGGTCTCAAGGGCCGGTGTCCTGCAACTTTTACTTGAGTCTCTTCTTCAACACACCTGAGTCAAATAATGAGGTCGGTATCAGGAGTCTGGAGAAGCTGATTGCACTTAGGAGGTGACTTAGCTATTTAATAGAAGTGTGTTGGACCAGAGAGACATCGAAGAGTTCCACCACACCAGCTCACCATCAGCTAGAGCCTTCTGAAGGTCAGCAGATAAGATTTTAGTGTTTTTTGAGACTTCTTTCAAGCATCTTCTCTCAAGGTGAAATTGCTTGGATGGCTGAACCTAAGCACCTTGGTGGTTGCTTTATTTGTAGACTACTTTCTGTATGGTTATGGAATAGTTGATTTTCAAATTATTTTGATCTCTCTTTATATCCCCTAGCTCATAATCTGCAACAATCTTCATTCTGAAGGCTCCAGAAAGCTGTTTGGTCTTTGCCATGCTTGTCTGATGTCATTTTAACTGAGTATAAATTTGCATCTATCCTTTATATTAAACTTTTTATTGTAAGTTCATGTTTTACTTGAATATTTCACTTTTCGTATGATTCATTTTAAACAGGCTATTGTTGGGTGTACAGACTGATTTTACTTGTTGCTTTATGCTGTTAGCTTGGCTTTTCTACCTATGACTGAAATGTCCGTCATTCTACAGCCCCCTTGGTTCCGCTCTGTTTCCTGTGTGCAGCAAATGATTGTGCATAGCTGTCTCCACTCAGCTCATCAGCTGCACAGTATGGCAGCAGGGAGATGCAATATGTGTCATTGGATGTTTTGGCAACACAAGCATGTTGGTTTTCTCCAAGAAATGCTTTCTGGAGTTGGCAAAAACATCTTCCTCCCTTACAGATTTTTTCTTTTTTGCTAAACCAACTTGGGCCCATTTCAAAAGGTAATAACAGGTTAACAGGTTCTGCCACCATGAGAGGCAATGGCTGCCATCAGTTGTTTACAGCGACCAACACTTTTACATTGCCACTGGGAAAATTTGGCCCACTCTCCTTTAAAAAAAATTGAGGGTTTGAGAGCCTGAAGGTCAGTTGAAGGTCAGACCAAAGGATAGGAGCCCTGACTTTCATAAGGCAGTTTAAAAATTATGTGTAGACACTTTAAATCAGCTGTATAAGTTTTAGTGAATGTCTGAAAATGCAATAACCTTTCAAAACCATCCATTCATCACCTCTAAGTGTTAGCATGGACCAGACACATGTATCAGATGTTTCTCGTTACCTGATATGCCAAAATCAAAAATGGCAAGGTTGACGATCATGAGTTCAGGAGGCTTCAACTTGGTCTTGCGTTTAATGGTCATATAAATGACGTAGCCATTTCCTGTTGCAGACAGGATTCCTGTCAAAGAGAGAAAGAAAGCTTTACTGTAAGGCAATCTTTTTTTTTCTTCAAGCTCAAGCCTTCTGTCGTAGCCTGGCAATTGCCCTCCACTCAGTTCCACTCTGTAGTCGTATCCCTTCAGTGCTCTGTCTGAGAATTTTCCCTTTGCTTTCGTCCTGACCAATTAGTGAACAGGAGGAGTTGCAAATGATGCATAGATTTTTTTTCTGAAATGTAGTTTGCCTGTGATTGTAATTTGGCAATAACAGTGGAGGAAGAGAACAAAGCCATTTAGACCATGTTGGCCACGCCTCCAAAACACTTTATTGAAAGCAAATATGTAGCACGATAAGCTTCATAGCTCAGCTTCCTTCAGTTTGCAGAGCCAAACGTTAGCAGCAAGCAATCATTTCTCACTGACTGAAGTTCCAGACCTTTTGTATGAAGCCAAGTAAGGAACAACTTGTTTTTACCAGGCTACTTCTATGGAGTTCAGGTATTTAAAGAAAATAACAGACTTATGAAGGAAAATAATCTGACAGTGATTTCAAAAATATGACGAATTTAAGAATCTGAAGTGAAACCAAAGTGACTTTCTGTCAGGATTTAGCTGCAGGACAGGAATAATCCTAATTGGAGCGAAATTGTGAAAAAATCAAACTGTCACCACCATGAATAGCTTAGCTACCAAATTGTAGGCCATTTTTCATCAAAGATTCCATCAGCAAAGTGATTGTAGATTACACCAATTTAGAAGGACGGAGGAGTTTTGAAGAAGTAGGAGATGAACTACAGCTATGTACAAACCTCAACTGGAAGCTGGTTCACAGTCATGCTGCGGTTTCACATATTAAATACCAGAAATGATGAGAAAACACAACACACACAATATAATTCTACCCTTTATGTTTATCTTGCAGTGTGTCTTATATATATATGAGGTTTCATTTTAAGTGTCAGTAATTTTATACAAAGAACCTGAGTAATATTAGGGAGGTATAACGTGTAAAATGTGTTTTTTTGTACCTTGTAATATTTTATACTCATGGATGCATCTCAAAGACATTAATTAGCCTAATGCTAATTGGTTATGGAGGCTATTTGTGCTTCGGTGGTTGGCAGGTGATGAACAAAGGGTTATCAAAGTCTTCCTACTCACTGCTGTCGCCTGAAAATACCAGGATGTTAATGAGTCCAGTGGGACCTGACAGCAAACCAGAGAGCCACAAAACCAAACGAAGGAGCTGCAAAGCCTCACTGAGCCGATGTCTGGGGGATAGCATGGCTCTGATCTGGACATTTTATGTTACATGAAAGGAATATATTCTAAAAATATAATGAAGCACCAACTGAAAACTGGATTGTGGTCTTTAGTATTATGAGGTTTTTATTGTGTCTTTTAGTGTTTTTGTAACAGAAAACTTGAAGGAAGAGAGTAACAGCATAATTAGCCCTAAAGGCTCTTGATATATTTTATGTTTTTTATATTTTGACTTTTCATAATTAATTGTATTAGTGCAATTTGAATAGCATCTGGACAGGTTGTATGCTTTGACAGAAATGCTTTATTTTTCATAATTTAGTTTTCTTTAAAGGGGCAGCATTATGCGTTTTCCAGGCAGCCTGATAAATTTGACTGAGAGCCAATTGGAAAGACCAGCACATCAAGTTACATTCCAACATTTCGGAACACAGATCAGATTTTTGCATTTTCTTCTCATTCTCCCCTTATCTGTGAACCTTTGTGGCCCCCACGTTGAAGAACACTGTTTAACAACATAACCTCAAACTGGAAATTTGTGCTAATCTGCTTTGCCCAGAGGCAAATC
Source organism: Poeciliopsis paucimaculata (assembly GCA_903067055.1). Taxonomy (NCBI): domain Eukaryota; kingdom Metazoa; phylum Chordata; class Actinopteri; order Cyprinodontiformes; family Poeciliidae; genus Poeciliopsis; species Poeciliopsis paucimaculata. Next base: position 22,932 of record CAEGAD010097444.1, read on the forward strand.
GACCTCTGGCAGGATGAATCCGGAATCGACCCACAACTTTTACACCGCCAGGCGACTCGTCTGCCAATCCGACCTCGGTCACCTGCATGTTATTGGAGAACTTAAACGCATTAACCGTCACCAGGTAAAGTGGACGTGTGGCTTTAATGCAGTCCAAAAATAAACAATTAAACCTGTAGCTTCTCCCCCACAGATTGAGCAGGTTAGCCTCCAACTCCAACCTGTTTCCCATCAGACGCTTCCTAGTCAGCCAGTTTGATCCACACAAACATTCCTTTAACTGAATAAACCACACATATAGGGGCACATGCGGTGAAATTAATTTAATAACCGCCACAATGAGCAGACTGTGCACCTCCCCCATTCCCATGTACTCATATGATACACCAGGAAGGAACGTAATCGCGAATGGAGGCTCTCTGCCAAAGCAGGACTGTGAGTCGATGTGAAAGTTAAACAGACAAACACTGAGACGGCATGAACTGTCTGACCCCTCTGCTTCTGCCAGCCTGGACCTCCTAACCAGGTTGGCCAACTTGGTTGAATAATGAGGATAAACAAAATGTATTCCATGTCTTGCTCAATGTCCTGCTGTATTAGTTAATAAGGCCTGTACCCTTTAAAATGTTTTCACGTTACGTCGCTTGGCAACTAGTCACCATAACAAATTTTACTGGACGATAAATTGTCCCCATGGTCATTGCGATAAATGATAATATTGTTGTTTTGAGACCATTTGTAAGTAATATAATAATGTTAATAATGCAAGATCACCCTCTGCAATGTCAAAACATTTAATCTCATAAAGAGCACTTTACACTGGAACTGGGAGTTATTTTTAAAAGGACACAAAAGAATACTGAAATGGGAATAAAAAACACACACACAAGCGCAACATAAATAAAATAGACTAGATCCTGAAGTCATAACGCTTCCAAAAATATGACTCATCAGACTCATCAGAATGGTTAGAATGGTAAGTCTTTGCCACGAATTGAAAACTGATGTTCACACATGCGCTCTGCCCAGTTTGTCGGATGTTGAGTTATTTTACAAAGATGAATTTGCAACAGTAAGAAAAACTAGAAGCAGTAAATCTTTTACTCTACAAAGTAATAAAAATGCATTCCACACACACGCACACACACACGCCTACACACACAGAGTTGTAATCTTCCAGCTCTTTATTCCATTGAGGCAGCCATAACCTTATCTTCTGTTTCTTTTATATTGCAGCACTGGATATCTATTTAACCTTTTTTTTTTTTTTCAACTGCACCTTGAAGAGTTATTTTCACACACAGTAAATACAAAATACCATCTCTGCTCTGACTCATGAACCTTTGGTTCTTTAAGTGTGTCAGGACCTTGGAGGACAGAAATTGCACAAGAAATCTGAAAACTTCACTAACATTCACCTCTGACACAACTAAGCAGATGTCATTTGAACTCTTGTTGTAAGACTTACTTTGCCTTTAGAGCTTGACTCATGATTAAGAAGTATCTTGGGAAGTACAAGTACAAAAGATCTTTGTGAGGCAGGATAACTGAAGACCTTTAGAACGTCAACGCCTCACAGTGACAAGCAAACTGCCTAATGGTTCTGACAGCAACTGAACTTACTGTGAAATCAGTTTTGCCTTTTGTTTGACTGCTTTTGTTGAACGCACACCAGCTGAACCTGCTTCATTTGGGCGCCTTCACAGTCAAACTCTCATTTCTTCGGCTAGAAAGTCTGATTCATTTGGTACAAGCGAACTCCGATGTGGACCTAAATGGCAAACTCTGTCCCATCTATAAACCTTGGTTTGGTTGAAGTGAACTCTACTTCTCTTTGAATGAAAATATAACTTTCTGGCTAAACGACACCTAAACAAGCAATGACTTGCGGCCTTCTGCCAAAAACAAAAGTCAAAACCTGCAACCGCCAAAATCTGACACCAGTCATTTCATGAAGAAGGAAGTGTGTCGTCCTCAGAGGTTTTTGTGTAATTTTCTCTCAGAGGTTCCTGGTGCAGCGCCACCATGTGTGACAGGAGGGAATGGGTTTTTCAAAAGATTTGGACAGTTTGACACAGTGGAGCGTAAAGGGAACTACAACAGCTGAAAATGTAACAACTGTTGCAATTTTGACCCTCAATCAAAGAGAGCCAACAACACTATCAGATGTGGAAAATCCCTTATTTAAGTGAGTTGATTTCAGTTCTGCAGTACAAATAATTCAAATTTGTACAAATAATAATGTTCTTATTAGTCCTCTGGAAAAATAATAACATTATTGCAGAGGACCTGGACTTTGTCTACCTTGTCTCTGGCAAACTTCAATATGATATTTGTGTTTTTCTTAGATATAGTTCATGCTCCATCGAAGATACTATACTGTTATTTTGACATCAGCAGTAAGAAAAGTGTGACGTTGTTCTAGTCATGATATTCTAATGTTTTTGGAGACGTTTTTCAGAAACTTGCAGGTTAGGGAGTGAACTTTGCATGTTGTCAGTCAGCAGCACACCGAACAGAACGTCTCATGTTAAAATCTCATTCAAAATGCTACGTAATAGTGTTTTAATCGTCAGCACATGTCAACAAAAATTGCATTTTATCATAATTTTATTATCAAAATGTTAACCCGGTATTTTCACCTGTGTGAATTTATCTTAATTATTCAATACCAATATATCTTAAAATGTTACTTCTTAGGGTGTTTTTTCATGACTGTAGGTGTGTTTCCATGTTTTCCATCATTAAAAAATTGTAATAAAAAAGACTAAATCTTCATTTTTCTAACAAAACAAAACAAAAACATGATTACATAAATTATTTGGGTACCAGAGTCATCTTACCTGCTGTGAAAATAAGAAACTAAAACCAAAGTGAATAAAAATATTCCACCCGCAATATTCGCGAAAGAATTTCTTCCAGAAGTGCGTTTAGATGATCAGACTCATAAACATTCACTAATAGCTACATTAAATAAAAAGAAGTACGATACAACATTAAGACTTTGGCCATCTCTCAATATTTTTCAATATTGGAGGTTTTGGTCCCGCGGCTGGCGCTCACTGCTCTGGGTGAATCATCATGTGATCCTCCTGATGGCCTTCAAGCTAAAGTGAGACACTATGTTACACTCTTTTAATTTGGAGACAGTCTAACCAGTAAGAGATACAAAAGCTTATTTTGTTATCAGCAACTGGTGAACAAACTATTGTGGCTACAGCACTAACCCTGTTGGGTAACTTTATTTAGTGGTTTTAACATAAAATGTTAAAAAGTTTGTCATAAAAATATTTTAATAGACTTGAAAAAAATATCTTTACAAAGCTCTTTGGGTCATTTTAGTTTTGATTTTGATGTATAAAATTTTGAATCCCATGAAATACAACTTTTGATATGTTTTTTTTTTTTCCCGACCAAAGCAACACAAATATTTGGCTTCTTCAATCAAATACACACAAATTAGATTTTTCCCAGCCTGAGAGTATCATGCCTGTGATTGTCATTTCTGTCACAGCCTTTCTGGGAGAACCAGATCACAGTCTCTACTGGAGATTAACTCGCTATAGAGGTTTTCTTTAACTGTTCTAGCGTTTAGAGTCTGTGATCCTGTGGGTGAAACAAACCCCACTTAAAGGACAACCTGTCAAACCACCTTTATTTTGTTGCTAATTTTCTAAGGACCCAAGTTTGTTGAGGTTTGATTCTCACAGGAGGGCCTGGGTAACTCTTCACTTCCTGTTTGTGCAACATTCATAAGTCAGACATCATAGCAACTCATCAGCTTTTCTATCCTGAAAAGTTTGACCAGAGAGAGAGAGAGCAAATTTCCATTATTATCAATCAGTATTCTTTTACTGATCCTTAGATGTTTTGTGAGTTTGGCGTTGTAATTATTGTTTTATGACTTCTACACTTCTTTAGTTTGTATTGGAACAGCGACTGCAGCTTTTATAAAAATCTATATTTTTTCCATATTCATTAAAACTGTCACTATGTGGTGACAGCATGGTGTGAGAAGGACAATCTGTGAAAACCTCCTCCCAGTGCAGTCTGCAAAAATTTACCACTTCCAGTGAAAAGCAACCAATCAGAACCAGAAGGAGGGTCCTAGTCCTGTCAGTCAGCCTCATGCACCCTGCTAAATGGACAAATGACGGAGAAACAACTTACCGTGACAGAAAAACCGTTTATCTGCTGTCATTGGAGGCCATGCTAAATGACCCTAATATTTGTTGCAAGCTATGTTGTGGTGAACCACCTCTAGCTTTGCAGAAAGCAAGGAGGGGGTGAGCACAAGAGTGATTGACAGCGCTAAGACCCTCCTTTTGGCTCTGATTGAGTGGTGCACTGAGAGCAATGGGAGAAGACAGTAAAGTTAAATTTTGTTACAAATTATTTGTCTCAAATTGTCATGACGTAATGATAATTTTAACAAATATGTAAAGAACATATATTTTTTTTATAATTAAATTTACATAAGGCAGCTTTAATACAGAAAAAAAAAAACGTAAATTTGTTTTCTTGTATCGTTCACCTCAACCAAACTGTGATACTTGCAAATCCCACAGATTACCAAGATGTCCAATGAACAGATGTTTTTTTGGTGAACTTGCTCACTTGGTGTCAGCTTTAACCTTCTCCAGTGTTTAAGGTTTAATGCTTCTATTGGACTGAACAGTGTATTAATAGCAGGGTTTTCTCTAACTGCTGAGCACGTGCTGCGATACTGTTAACACCCTCTGGGCCCTGTGAGACGTCTAGCAGATGTTATCAGAACATATTCCATTTGTCCTAGTTTTCTTCCTCCACAAACACCGGCCAGTGGAGCCTGTTGGTGGTTGTATAGTGTAGTTATTTGTGCGGCTGACGTCTTCATCCCACTGAAACAAAGCTATCTTCTTCAAAAGCCGATCCCTTTCACAACTCGCTAATTGAGATTTAGTAAAGTGCTTTTTGTGGTTACATAACAGAGCAGCACTAAGCTGAATCGCCTCTCTATCAGCCACCCTGCAGACCTCACTGCTATACTGAGATAATAAGCAATGGAATGCGGACAGGATATGAGGAGAGACAGAGGAGCTTCCAAATCCTCAAACCTTCAGATCTGCAAACAGGAAGTACATATTGATGTTGTTTTTGTGTTTTTAATTTGAACACTATCCCAAACACCAACTTTAGGTATTGTATAAAATCTCTGATTGTGAAGTCAAAGTCATCCTAAATGCATTATTGCCCTCAAGCTCAACTCTTGTGTGATCTCAACAAATTCTTTTTTTTTTCGCATGAGCCGTGGATTCCTGCAGCTCCTCCAGAGTTGTCACGGAGCCCTACACTGCTTATTTATTGCACATTTGTTTCAAAAGAATGTGTTAGTTTCAGTCAGTTGTTAGCTCTTCACATGTGCCCATAAAGTTACAATATGTGCATCAAGGTCATCTGCTTTTATGAAGGATTTTCTCCTTTTTTGTTGTTGTTTTTACGCTGATCTGAGGAATGTTAATGTCTAAAAGGTTAACTAAGATGGATGATTAAACTGATGGAAATTAAAACACACCTGATAAATCACAGCCAGCGCACTCACATTCCAGGGGAGATGAAGACAAATCAGCAGACAGTCTTTCAGTCCATTAGCTAAAAGACTTCAGCGTGTGCAGCAGCTGAGTTATTCTTGTTCTGTCATTGATGCACAGAGATTAGATAAAACACCTTGATGTGTGATAAACCTTGCTTTTTTGAAATACCCTTAAGACTAAAGCTTTAACACCCTTCATTAGTCAATACTCTTAAGTATTGTTTATACTGAGAATAAATTAGTCAAATGTAGACTATTTGCATTAATTAGTATTTATGGGTGTAGTTTGTTATTTACAACTACCCACGGTGCTGTGATGACGCAGGAGTCAAGCACAACCCGCATTAGGAAGCCTTCCGAATCCCGGCCTGGTGACCTTTACTGCATGTCTTCCCTCTACCTCTAACTCATTACCTACTTTTCTGTGTGAGCACTTTCAAATAAAGGACACTCGAGCCAAAAAGTACTTTTAAAAAAATAAAATAAAATCATTGTGTTTCAGTTTGCTGCCTAATCCAGCTGGAGTTGAACCGGTTACGAAGAACCAATTCATGCATGAACATTCTTTCAACTCGCTGGTCACGATGAAGACTTGGAACCTTTGAAGATGAAGGAAAGCTTTTAGAGTCGATGTTTGAGCATCTGACTTTTTTTTTTGTTTTTATGATCAAAAACTGCGACTCACCGCTCTGCCAACAGAAAATGAGCCATTTGGACTTTTTACATTTTTTTAACTTTTTGGGCCTTTTTCCCTGGTCATAAAGCCAAAGCACAGGTTAGATCAGACCTTAAAAAAAAATCTAACTCAACTGTTAAATCAAACAATGACAAAAAAAAAAAAAAAAATCACTTGTGTAGTTGAAAATACAAAATGCTCCTTCACAGACCTTTAATTTTATGTGTCCAGTGCAGAGGGAGGACATTTCAGGTCCAGATCAGAAGACCAAAGGAAGCTGGCTTAAAAGGTTACTCCACTCTTTCAGATGTCCCAAGAGAAGTGTGTCAGGGTTGATTTATTGATCCTGGTGCAAAACAAGCCCAGACCATTAGCCTCCCAAGACTGTGCTCAACATTATGTGGTCATGGCTGTGGTGTGGTATGTCTGAATTTCAAATTGAGATAAAGAGGATATCCAAAATATCCTCTTTAACTCTTTTAACACTTTGTTCCAGAAGTCTACTTCTTCACCTGTAGAGGTTTTTCAAAGCACTGTAGTGCAGCACCTTTGGGTGAAGTTGCCTAATATTCCCTTTGTTGGGTCAGACTAATAGACAGCACACTGTATATTTTTCTTGCTGACTGATAATAGAATCCAATGTTATTGCTACTCTCAGAACATTACATCTGCTCCTTGAGACACTGCTGTAATACTGGATATAGTAAAGTACCAAACACGCTTAAAAACAAAAACTCATGTCTCGGCTTTGTTTATCTTCCCCCCCTCCCTCCAGAAACCATAAGAAAACCTTGAATAAAAGGTTAAAAAAAAATTTTTTTAAAAACCCCTGAAGCTAACATAAATGGTAGATAGAAAGGAAAACTAATCTAAGGAAGATCAATATACAAGAATATAGAAGAAACTAAAGTCCAACCACCTACAGATCATGAAAGTCCCCCACATCCACCCATTCCCCAAAGAGTCTAGGCAGGGGGAACAAAACCAAAGCCAAACCAGGTGGGCACAGGGGGCTTCAAAAGGAGGGCCAGAAGGAAAACAAAAAAATTACAGTCCTGGCATGTGGAGGAGGCCTTGTATGGAGGGCAAGAAAACAACAAAACCAAATCAGAGTTCAGATAGCTTAGCTGATTCAATGACCAGGATGTTTCTGTTCTTTATAGGCCTGGAAACTCTGCTGACTTTTAACCTGTAGGAAATCTTTTGGCTTTTGTCAAGAGGAAAATGAGTGACACTGCACCCAACAATGAAGATGAGCTTAAGGTTAAGGCAGCTATCACAGCAGCCATTACACCTAACCAGCTACTGGCTGAGCTCCTCCCCAGCACATTGATGCAGTAAGTCAAACAGTAGGAGATGCAATTAGGTCATAGTGCAGAGAAATTAAACAGACCTTATAGAAACCTGATGTTTGTGCTCAAGAATTCCATCTTTACCTATATGCCAGAGTCATTAAAATTTCAAAAAAATAAAAGCTTAGAGTATTTTACTCTGCGTCATGAATCTCTATAATATGGCCATTTTGCTTTCTGAAATGACTGGCAAGAAATACTGCATTTACTTCCTTAAATTTCACTAAACAACAAACTAATCCAACTGGAGTTTAACTACAGCTGTTCTTTTAATTATATGACATTTTGTACCGATTTACCTAGTTTTAATACTCTAATTGTAATATTCTTGCAGTGAGTGTGTGACATATTGTATCGAGTTTGGGTGGAATTTTCCAGGAACTTTATTCACCAAACTAAACCCCAAACATTAAAGAGTTTTGCTGAGAGGTGTGCACAATGTGTGGAATAACAAGAAATGTGAAAGCATTGCTTAGGTGGATGTTGGCTGATATGGAAACTCACCTATGATGCAGATGTAAAAAGCCGCAATAATGTCCGCCTCTCTGGAGAGCCTCGAAGCAAAGGGGTCACCACGCAGGAGGTAATGGGGAACGTATGCAGGGTATGGCCATGTTGTGTTCTCCATCACTGCCATCAGTGGGGAATGTCCTGTGAAGTGAAAGGAAGAAGGTTGAAACAATAGAAGAGCTTCCTTAAATAGAAAACGGCTCACAAAGACACGAGGTTTCAGGTAAGCATTGCAGAAAAGCAACACTTCCTGTTCTGGCTCTGCTGCATAGATTGTTGCATGAGTCTCTTTCTTTATCTGAATAAAAAACAACCAGCGCTAAAAAATCTGATACCGTAAGTGTCAATAAGTAGTGGACACTTTGCAGCGAAACAGGAAATGACTGCTAAACTGGTGTTCTGCACCGATTAACTTTTTTCACTTCCGATGCCGACACCAATATCTGAAGTTTTGTATCGGACAATTCTGATCCGATACAGAAAAACAACAGAATTGACTTAAGATGCTTTTTTTTTTTTTTTTTTAAATCACAGGCATAAATACATTGAATTACAAATTTATTTAATAACTGGGCAGTACAGCACACTCTAAAGCACCAAAATCTTCACAAACTTGGTCAACATGTAACCACAACACAACTTGAATTTGTTCAGTCAGTGTGATTATCAGAAGAACAGCCAATGTAAAAGAAAAATTAAAGAAACAAACATGTACAAATATACTGTAACGAACCTTCTTTCAAGTGGTTAATACAGTGTAATTAGAAATTCAAAATATAATGTAGAATAAATAATAAAGCATGACATCACAAAACAGAAAATTAAGTAAATCTGCTCTTATGAATTGGGTACATTTCAGTATCGGTGCCAATGCAGATATTGATATCAGATCAGCGTTGCTCTACTTCTATGCACAGACTGGACTGTATAGATGTGACTGCAAGATGGGTGTTTACAAATTTCCTTCACGAAAGAAAAAATACACATTTAAACAAAGTAAAATTTGAGTTTTTACTGTGTAAGTCAGTGCAATATGTTTTGTATGTTTTTCCATATGGTGTGTGTAAGATCAATACACATGGTTGCTCTTTTAAGTTGAAAAACAACAAGGTAAAGATGAGTAAGTCTAGTTAGAATATCCACAGATGTTAGCAGATAAACAGTTTTCCTGTAATTGTAAGTTGCTTCTCCACAATTAGTACGTTTAGCAGCATATACAAGAGCATGATTGATGGCGCAAACACCCTCCTGATCAACCCTTATATCTGAAGCAGCTTCCACACAAAAAGATGCTTTACAGAAGTCGTGGAACAAAAAGAATGAGAACACTGCAACCAATCATTCACAGGTATAGACATGTATGCCTACAAACACACACGACCACACCTGCACACATGCACACACACACCTACACACAAACACAGAGAGAGAGAGAGAGAGAGAGAGAGAAAGAGAGAAACACAAGGACCTCGCATGACTATCTACTTTCCCTTTGGGATTAATAAAGTATTTTTGAGCTGAATTGACTTTATCGTCTGTGGACCTGCAAACAGCAGCGGCCACAAAGGAGACACTATCTCTACTGTCTGTAATGAAGAAACACTGGAGATGTGCTAATACACAAGGTTTAAAGGTTTGAAGGTACCACAATTAAAGGTAACAAATTAATGGAAAAAAAAACTAAAAACACTAACAGTAACACAATCCGACTGTGGCTGTATGGCAGAGTAGTCGTCTTGCGATTGGAAGGTTGTAGGTTCGATTCCAGCTTCCTCCTTCCACATGTCGATGTGCCTCTGGGCAAGGCACTTAACCCCAAATTGCCTACTGGTCTGCGTATCGGTGTATAAATGTGTGTGTGTTTGTGAGTGTGAATGGGTGAATGTGACTCTAGTGTAAAGCGCTTTGAGCGGTCAAAATGACTGGAAAAGTGCAATATAAGTTCAGTCCATTTACCAATCCAAAACATCTACACCCAATAACAGTGAAAAACAAGAAAGTATGACCAACACATAAAAATAAATTATAATAATTAAAAAAAAATAGACTGAATGCCAAAATAGGCCCAAACTACAACCGCGTAGATAAAAGAAAAGGGAGGAGCAAAAAACAGAAATTTTGAGATCAGTCTGAGAAATTTTCTAGAAAAAGCAAAGACATTTTTGAGCTCCAAAAGCTGAAGATTTGCTAGAAAAACTCTGGAAGGTTTAGATTAATCTCAAATTTTATTTTATTTTTTTAGACGAAACTTGGAAAATAATGAGTTTGAAAAGTTGAACATTTTCTGGGAACTTTTCACATAATAAATCTTTACTTTTTTTTATAAACATGTCGTACCGTCCTCTTCCTACAATATCCTGTGGTCGTCTTTGTCTTTTCCGCCAGGTAACAGAGCATTCCCATTGGAGTTTTGCCTCATACACTCATTTTGATACGGCCAAAAAAAAAACCTCATCCTGTCACAGTTTTTTTTAATACAAAAAAACTTATGTTTTTTTTTTTTTTAAATTGGTGTGTTTCCTTTAAACAAATGTATTTTTGTAATTCCAGTTTGTGCGATTATATTGTCAACGGAAACGCAGCTACTGTCGACTCCTGGATTCAAACCTTGTTGCTGCAAGACAACAGGGCTGGGCACTGCCCCAAATAAAGACTCCTCCATGCCTAACCAGAACCCAACAGCACTTTAATCACCACAAATTCATAAAGGAAGAAATTGAAATTAGTCCATTTTTAACCAATTTGTAGACAAGCAGTTTGTTTACTTGCAAAGGAAACACTAAGCGTCTATGGAGAGGTAAAGTACTGATCAGACCCCAGGGCAGGATTAGAATCTGCTCTATTAAACTGTGTGTATCCAAGACTAAACCGAGAGATCACAAGATGAATCAAACATTCTTCTTTCAGTTCATTTATTGCCACGTGTCGAATGTGATCACAGTACAGTGAAGTACTGCTCATCATAAGCGCTTCGGCCAAATTCCTCCAGCCAGTCAATGCTCTGAACGCTCCCACACAGCTGATGTTTGCCAGTAGGTTTAGAGTTTCTTATTTATATCAAAGTGTTGGCGAATGGAAATTCTATTTAGTGTTCCTCAGCCTGTCGCAATAAGCAATAAATCAGTTAATTGCATGATGGATTAAAATGAGCTGATGATTTTATATAATAAATTGTTTTAGTGTTTTGCCTGTAAATGGTTTTCATTTCAGTTTTATTCATTTGTTATTTTGGAGGTTTGAAAAAACTTTGAGTTACAGTCTTAAGCATTCAGTATAAAATGAAAGTTTATGGGTCTTTGAGAGGGCGAACCTGCATCACTATACCACTATATCAATATATCACTTGGAAATGGCCCCAAGGTAGCAATGTTATCATTTATCACAATGATTCCAGGAATAATTTATTGTCCAGCAAAATTTATCGTCATGACAAAGCTATGAGTTGCTTTGGCGCATTTTCCACATCAATATTAATATTTGCACAACAGCCAGGGCATTCCTGAAAACAACAAACACAAGCTGCAAAATCAAGTTGATAACCTGCAATAGTGTGACTCTCTCAAAATGGATAGTCCATCAATGCGTGTCAGCATCATCAACATGAAAGGACCGGACACCGTTATTTATTAACGTTATTTAAATGGATTTATCGTTATGACTCGTCACTCAGTGATTACCTATATTAAAAAAAGAAAACATGTCTCAGTACCTAAAAATGCTCAAGAAACCAATACACAGTATCTGCACAGCCTTTTGAATTATGGTTAAAGTTAGACATTTTCAGGAAAGAACAAAGAAAAAAATAAAATTGACAGATTTGTATGGAAGAAACTGGCGCAGGTTCAAACCGATTTGTAATTTGTGAGCCATGAAACTGAAACAGTGATGAGCAGAAACCACTGAATGTTGTGGAGGTTCAACTAACAGCAAGAAAACAATTGAGAAAAACAATAAACATGTGAATGACCTGGTCATCTTCATATTCCACTCCATGTTAACATTGAAAGTGCAAACACGTATAGACTTCTGAATGCAGACGACTGCAGCGGAATGATTCAACTGAACACATTAAGGTCTGAGGAAATGTTAACAAAAACAAGGTGACAAGTTAGCAAAAACAAGGTCACAAGTTAGCAAAAACAAGGTGACAAGTTAACAAAAACAAGGTGACAAGTTAGCAAAAACAAGGTCACAAGTTAACAAAAACAAGGTGACAAGTTAAGAAAAACAAGGTCACAAGTTAGCAAAAACAAGGTGACAAGTTAACAAAAACAAGGTGACAAGTTAGCAAAAACAAGGT